>WJFB01000214.1:0-83341 GCA_009870185.1 Pygmarrhopalites habei | reverse complement strand
TAGTCATTAATTCAAGCCATAGCTCTAGCAACATATTTAGTTAAGCACTGAAACTTTAGTGTATAGTGACAGAGTGTGCGGAGAACAGATTCAGAAAAAAATTCGGTTCAAAAACTCCACTCATTGCCTTCAAAATACCAACTGCCACAAAAACCCCCGCTGCCACAATAGCCCCGATTGACCCTACAGTGAGAAAATTTGAAATCATAAACCCTCTTCAAGTTTTTTTGTTCTTCTTCTTCTTCTAGTCTGACAGCAACTGAAGCTGACACAATTATAAATTGAACAAAAGTTTGAACTGATTTTGAGCAGGTAGACACGGGCATATCGTCCAGATATGTATCCAACTACTTGTAAATAGACTAGTAGTAAATTATATAAAAAGGTGATGGTGTTTTCAAGAACATCAAGTCTTGAACTTGTTTCACTTTTCATATATGACTTTATTCTTTATAATGATTAGATCGGGGGAGTGTATTCTCGTAAAGTTCATGTTGGATTTTTTTCAGACTAGGTTAAAGTCAGATAAGCTCAAACAGGCTACTTTTGATTTTTTGGCACTGGCACTGATTTGTTGCTGCTGTTGTTCTTAGTAGTTGAGCAAAGTCTGGATGATTGTATGAAAGAAAATGAAAAGCGTCCAACTCATTGGATCCTATTATAAAGATTGCAAATAGTGAAAATTATTGCAACGTAAATTTTTTTTCATGTAGACAACAGGAGGATTCTCATCATCATCAGCCATCAACACTTGCATTTAAGACAAAGAGAGAAAAAAAAGTTGTTTCACCGCCCCTTTGGCTCCTGCAGTCTTCGGTTTTTATCTACCTCTCCTGTCTTTCTCAACCACAATATAGAGTGTCAATAATTTTCTCCATCTACAGTTCAAGCTTGCAAAAACTCACATGTTCTTTTTTTAGTACATCATATTCCTCCTACAGTATAGTCTTTACATTGCTTTGAAAAAATTACATGTTGTGCTGTACTCGTACTTTCTTTTTGTAGGGGGCATTTGGTTTATAAGTCCTATTTTATTCTGAGTCTTCATCACCCGTGATATCACGGGCATTAATGTGTTCATTACATTACATTTTTTTTATTGTGATGTCAATGTCCAGTGGTGAAGATGTCCACGGGGTAATTAGAGCTGATTCTTTGCAGGTAAAAAAATATGATGTGGTTGTGTACACAAGATTCAGTTTCTGTCCTGTGAATCATAAATGTCATTGTCGTTGTAATATCATGTGCACTACGTACGTTTCGGATTTGCGTTTTCCCTTTTTGTGCAAATAATTAAAATGCAAAGGAGGATTCAACAAGAGTGACCTTCTTGTTCGGCCTTGTATTGTAGAAAGGGAGAGAAGAGTAGTTTCATGGATTCTTCGTGTATGTTTAAGTATATTGTTGTGACTACTTCGACCCACGACCTTTACCGCTTGTTTATTACCAAGTTCTTGATCCTCTCCATCCCCGCAACATCAAAAGGGTTTGGTTTATCCCTACATCCTATATCAATTTTTTTTTCTCGGAACAAACATTCCATTTACTGGGTCCTCCTCCTCTCCTCGTATACTCATCAATATTAGTAAAAGTCTGTGTGTACACAAAATACTAGGAAAACTTTTGCATAGACAACCAAATTTGCTTGTCACGTAGTTACTCATACTTTGGCCAAATCCTACAAGTGGGTTCTGCTGAACCTAATATTATATCTTATTGTAATAAAATACAAATGTGTCCAAGGGGAAGGTGAAAGATTTTACATACTCTCTACTACACTCTAAACTCCAGGGAAAAGTTTTACACGTTTGGGAGTAGCCAAGGTCACCGTATCAAAAAAGTGTAGGTTTTTTACACGTATTAGTGCAAAATGTATTCATATCGGTGTAAAATTTTACTCTTTTTCGATACGGTGCCTTGGCTACCCCCAAACGTGTAGATTTTACACTTTTATTTTTAGAGTGTAGCTTATAGAATAGTATATGGATTTTGTGATCACTCGAAAGAAAATCCAATTTTTTTCTTCCCTTCCCAACTCTTTTATGGGTTTCTCAATTGCTGAGCTTACATTTGGTCTCTATTATGATGTTAGGAATTTAAACGCCTTACATTCCAATAATTCTCGATGTCATCATCAAATTGCTGTATTTTCCTATTCACGAAACAAAATATTTTCTCCCCCCTAACATCTTTCTCTCTCTCTATCCTCCCTTGTGTCCATCATAACACAATTCATGTTTACAAGTTGCCCTCATGATTGATAGACTGTGTGCCACATGGACTTGTGTGTGTAGCTGTGAGCTCTTGGAGTTATCTTTATAAAGATCATTTTGTACACACACGGGGGAAGGACTGTGTGTGTATTGTTGTTGTTGTTGTTGTTGTGTCGGGTGAGGATGAGGAGGATATTAGATGTAGGGGCTTCAAAATGATGATAAAGGTAAGAATTTTCAAATAATGACAGAGGTTGTGTATAATTTTCAAATAATTTTCACACTTGATTATAGCATGGTTGATTCTCCTGGCTAACGTTCTCTTATATAATTATTTAGTGCATGGACTTGGGCCGCCGCTGTTTACAATTGCAGCTGATACGAACCATCTCATCCATGGAAATACACACACACACACACACTCTCAAACACAGATGCTGAAAATTGCCTACCTTTGGAAGTTGGATAACACATGTTGTAATGCTGTTTGTTGTGTGTGTACAACTAGACACACACACGATCGTTTACGTCTTGTGCATGCAAACCTTATTTGTTTTAATTGAGTAATAATTTTTTTGTCATTTGCTATTTTCATGCTCACTTCCTTTCATCCTCCAATTCCTCCGTACTCAATCTGTTCTTCTTGTTTTAGAACCAATAAAGAAGATTATTTTTAAAATTTTAATCCATAGAATTTTTAAACTTTCACAAATTCTTCACATTCCAAATTGTCTCGTCATCATCATCTCCAAGAAAAAAAGGATGAAGCGTACAGGGCGTCAGGAGTGATGAAAACTACATAGTTAAGATTAAAAGTTGTCTAATTAACTGAAAATCCCATGTTTGACTTGATGATCAAAAGTCGTGGTGATGACCTTGAGTTTGAGAAAACTCAAACAAGGATTTTTCTTCTACATTAAGACTGGATGAGAGATAGAGACGAAGACGAGAGAGATATCTTAACATGTTTTTCTGTTGTATGCTTGTGTGTGTGTGTGTGTGTGTGTGTGTCAGGAATCTCATGTTATGAGTCTCATATTTGATAATAATTAACTTATCTGAGGAGTTATCAATATTTTCTTTACATAAGGTAAGTATTTAATTATGGACATAATTTAGAGAGAGCAAGGAGGAGGAGGGTTGAGGAAACCGAGAGTTGTATTAATCGACTATTGTTGTTGTTGTTGCTGGTGAGTTTTACATGTAATATGTAGAGTATTGATATTGATTAAAAAGATACACACAGTAGACAGGTGAGTGTGTGTGTGCAGCTTTTTGTGTGTGTGGTTTTTATACCGGCGTTTACATCTCGCTGAGTTGACAGTGAAGTATTTAATTTAAAAAAACCTTCGGGTCAATGCTTGCCTAAAGAGTAGTAGTAGTTTACACAAGTCAATAATGGAGCTGTTGCTTCTTTATCTCACATTGGATTCGATAGATAGATAGATAAGGACGGAGATTAAAAGAGCTCCGAACGTTTTAAGAGAGGAAATATCGGCGTCATACATCGTCATGTGTAAATTGTGTAATGTAAAAAAATAGAAAAAAAAGGAATTGGCGTAAAATCATGTGTAAATTTTCCTTTCATTGGTTTTTAAGTTATGTTCTGCCCAATCCGCACGTAGTCTACAGTCTCTTCATAAACTCATTTTCGAAAAGAAGAATCTTACTTGTCTCAAGAGGAGAAGGAACTCATTAACAATTTTATCTGATAGCCTTGATTTTTATGGAGAAAATTAAAGTCTTAAACTTTTCATCCCTCAAAACACAAGGAGTAAGTAAATAAAGTGTACATAAAAGATTTTTCATGGTTTTATGAGATGGTCAGGCCAGGATGTTTCATTACTTTTGATTTATGACGAAATTAATTAGTGGTCTCAATTTAACTCCATTGTAGGTACATACCTAGTGTCCAGTGAGTACTGGTTTTCACCCTCTCTCTATTTTTTTTCTTCAACACATACTAAGGCACACTAATCATGATTACTCGGATGAATATTCACACAATCCCTTCACACAATTTCCTTTCTTAATTTTACTAAATGATCTTCTTCCTTCTCTGAAACGTGTTTATCCCAAAAATCTGTACACGTAGCTAATTGGTTGATATTTTAGACGCAAAGAAGTTAGCCTTAAGAGAGAATTGAGATTCTTTTGCAAAATAATATGTTGCACTCAAAGGGACATTGTGCATTTCACAGGAGAAATTTACGTACGCGTACGACAGTAAGAGAAAGGTTTGGAAAAGTTTGAACTTGAAAAGCACATTGTACATTAGACTGTCAAACTGGGGTTAAGCTATCCTCTCCCTGCTTTGAATATGTCAATATAGAAAAAAAATTTATGATCATGTCAAGGGTTTTTTTCTAAAACTAGTTTTATACTCTGCTCTGATCTCGCTTCCTCCCCTGAATTTCAAAATCATTTTGCACAATGGTAGGTTGGCAATAGTTGGCATTCCTGAAATTGTGACAAATGTTATGTGTACAACCAGCATGACATGCTGCTGTGTGTCCATTGACAAGGGAGGAGGAGAAAAAAAAGATTTTGATCAATCGAATTGGACAAAGGGAGAATACGGAGAAGTTTCTCTCTCTCTCTCTCTTCCTTTGTAAATGATACACACATACACTTATTCGGCTAGTATTGGGTGATAGCATTCATCCCAGGAAAAAAGATTACCTGAAAGACTAATTGTATTCATCATAATATTATTCAAACTGTACACCATGTAATGGAATGACTATTGGAGGACGGCGGACGGACAGTCAAGAAGAAGATACTTTTGTGGCTTGAGGCCCTTGTTTGTTTCTTGTCATACACAATTATGATGACGCTCACACTGGTCTCTTCATCCCTAGTCGTCCCAGTCAACAATGTCTTGTGTCTCATATCATACAGGTAAACGTCACACAAAAAGACTTGCTAAATCCATTCCTTTGCGTACATAGTTGTGTGTGTGGATTTTTGCAATAAATTTCTTGTTCATTAATTGCGAGAGGACATTCAATATTATTTATCATCCTGTTTAAATTGTTGAAATGATTTCTCAGTCCCCATTCAACATTCTTCTCTTGATCAATAAATACACAGGAATATATAACAGGGGGAAAGAGTGAGTGTGTGTGTGAGTAGTTGGAATCAGATTTTACTCGTTGTCACTCTTTTGGTGTCCTCAGAGAGAACAGAGGACAACCGTTCCTTTTCTCTCTCTTTTGTAACAACAACATATATCATACATAGTTAATGGAAAAATAAAATGTGTGCTGAACCCCTCCATTTCAATTTGTAAAATATAGTGGAAAATTACATCTTTAAGTAAGATTCTCATGAAATGGATATGTCTTTCACGGGATTTTAAACAGCAGCTGGCAGTTGGCACATAACATAATATATGTAATCTAGTACTTTGTATGTATATCCATCGTAGATGAGATGGAATGAAAAGTAGACGACGCAACTTTGTGCAAATTCCAGAGAATCAAGTGATGAGCTGAAGTCAATCTTGATTATCAAAGCTACAGCTTCCAGCCGAGTTCAAACTGTGCAAACTAAAGTAGTTAAAGTCAAAATACATAAAATCATCCTCACTACCTACCACATAATAAAAAACGATTCCCAACATGTTCAAGTGGTCAGTTTTTATCACATCTCTTTTCGATCCTTCTGTTGTGTAGTGTTCACAAAATCCCTACGATATCAAATACCAAATTCCCAAAGTACTCTTCTTCTCATTACCTTTTATTCTTGTAGGATTGAATCCAAAGGTAAAAAAGTTTGATCGTACAAAGAACAAACTGAAATCTGGATTTTTATTGGCTATTTTTTTATCCCCTCCGTCTCTCTTCTTCGTCTGAAATAGTAATGGTAGTAAACCACGTCTAATAAAATCCAAGACTAACGACCAGACTCATTGCTAACCAAGCCAGATGACATTGATGTTGGTTTGATTAAAAAAATCCTATATAAATAAATAATTTAATAAATCTCAATCAAAATGAGAAAACTTGACTCGACTCCATTTCATTCTCTCATTTTGTGTGTGTGTGTGTGGACGATCTCAATAAATTACATGATTTTCTGTGGTCGTCCCTCGTTGTTGTTCTCCTAGTCCCTAGTGTCATAAATTAATCTGTTCCCATCAATTCGGCCACTGGCAATTTGAAGTTTGGCATGTACAAACTCATATAATGTGGTATGAATCGTCGGGAGAAATACAGAAGCACAAACACAAAATTCGCAACTGGAAACTTGATCTCCTTTGTCTTGTGACTGTGAGAGAGTTTGAGATGCTGTGAGCCAAAAACTAAATCTAAATCTTAACATACATTATTATAATATGTAAAAGCGTATCATGTAATAATATATTATGCATTTTTTTATAGAAAAAAGAGTACGAACACTCCAACCTAGATTTTTTTTCTTTGGTAGAAAAAACTGTAGACTCACTTTATGACTGCGGTTTCAAATTTTAATTTATATTCTTATCGGCTTTGGGATAACAAGGCCAGGATGCAATGATGATTGAACTTTTTTTTCTCTCTTCTCCTTTCCTCGACCTCTATTCACCAACATTAGACTCACACACACACACACAACAGCAAAACCCAGTTTGACCTTTTCCTATTGATGATTAAACTCTTTTGCTTGTCTGCTTCGTTGCCCTTCTGCCTCAAAATTTTTGTTCTAAAAAAATGTTTTTTCCCAAGTCAATCTCTTTCTTCTTCTTCTTTTTGTTGATTGACTATGATAGTGATAGAGAGTAGGAGGAGGAAGAGGTGTACAGGATGAATGATGGAGGAGGGCACTTATTCGATTGTCATTAAGTATGCAAGTGAGGCTGTTAAAGTTAAAAGTTTTCTGAACGACTGACTTCCGAAGTTTATGACACGCCACAAATGAAATGGTAGTCTCGAAGAGCTCTAATAGTCTCTGATGATGATTTACCTGGTGTTGGTCTTCCTATTGGAAGACTAGACTTGGGTAAGAGAGAAAGGCTGAGATACAAAGTTCTTCTCTCTATCAATACAATTTGTGTTTGTGCATTTTGTTGGGTGTTTTTGTGTGACGTTGAAAGGTTTTTTAGAGTTACGCTTAAATATGTTTTAAAAAATCCCAATTTGATGTGACTGAGTAAATGGGAATGTTTTTTCCTTCCTTCCTCTCTCCCCTCTTTTCAGTGTGTGTGTAGTTGGGTTTACTACACAGTGTGTGCTGTGCATGTGTTTAGGAGCAAGGTGTAATTATTGTAATGTCAAATGGGAAGAGTTTTTTAAATTATTAGATGGTGACTCTCAACTATTCCACTGCTCCTACCTCATTCCATTGTTGTTGGGGTTGTGAGTGTAAAGTTACTCCTCGTCTTCTTCTTCTTCTGCTTCGAAGAATATTACTAGGATTTATATTTATGATATTGTTTCTTTAAATTCCAACGAGTAGGAGTAGCAAGGAGTAGACACCTTGTAAATAATTTTTTGACTCTTTCATTCTTTGACGTGGCTACTAGGCACAAGTTAAATATATTAGTTTTCTACTTACTTTGTACTATAGGTAATGTTCCCAAGATGTTGTCTTCCTCCTCCTCCTCCTCTAACATACACACACTCTCCCAATGATACATCACATTGTGTGTGTGTGTGTGTGAGGGAATGGAATGCGGGTGGTATAGTTGCACATTATTTTACTTTGACCCTCCATTCTCTGGGTTATTTCCAATTTCCAAGTACAGTTTTAAGTTTGCACACCTTCAGGACACATAAAGAGTCTGTGTGGTGGTTTTCCCGTCTCTCATATCTTCGTATCATGGGCCAAGGGAAAGTTTATGAGGGATTAAAAGACGGTGGAGAGGGTAATTTGCACCCTTAATGTAATATTCCTAGTGTGAGTGTGTGTGTGGAGGTTATATGTTTAGGAAGGAGCACGGATACGTGACCAGTCATTCGTCTATGAATTGTCCATTTAATGGTCATCACCTTTGCATAATTATTGTCATTTTCTTCCTTCAGCCCCAAGCCATTCTCCCTCTCTCTCTCTCTCAATACCGATATTTGTGATATGATGCAGAGATTTCTTGTATGTTCATTGGACGTCTTCCTCTCTCATTAGACAGATTGACTCTACATTAGACACCGAGGGATTTCAGTGTCCAAAAATTACATCAAAAATTAAGCCATGTTGAGACGCTACGTGTGGTTGTTAATCCACAAAATTTTAATTGAGATGCTCCTCTCCTTTGGTGTTCAAAAACATTTTCGCCTCCAGTGTAAAAAATGTAAGGACTGGAATATCCAGATGAGATGTAAGGACTGGATTTTTAAATATTTTCGTGAGTGTGATTCTTCATAAAGAATAATTACATCCTTTGGTTTTTAATATGGAAACCCGTTTCATCATTTGAACACTAAATTTTTTATTCTTACCCCCCGGTCCAAGTTGTATAATGAGAGTAATGCGATTAATTTTATGAAAAAAAACAACAACATGCCTACCTCCGTCAATGCATCAATGTGCATTGACCATGCAAGTTCCTCCAGCTCATTTTGAAGGGTTTGTATACACACACGTGTGTGTATGTGTGTGTGGAGTGAACATTTGTACGCTTCAAATTGAGATTAGGATCCTTATCAAGATATCTATCAAAGTATGAAAATTCTTTATTGACATGAATCATAAAAATGTTGAAGACGTTTTACTACGCACACATACACACACAATTAAGTGATCTAGTTAAAGTTTTCATTATCAGATGAGTTAACTTGTATGTTGACTCTTTCTTGGTTTTACTACTACTCAAGTAGTTTGTTCTGGACTGTGTAAGGAATAATGTGTGTGTGGTAGCGTGAAAGCGTCCACTCTCTCTCTCTGTGGGCAGGTTGGGATGATAAATATCAGGAGATGCAAGAGTGTGTACAAGAAAGCAAGGTGTGAAATTTTCATGGGAATGTTTACCTTCGTTTACAGTCACTTCTGCCTTTTTATATATTTCTATTCTTGTTATTTTATCCGTACTTTTTTTTCGAGGAAGGAATGTGTGTGTAATTTTTTGGCACTTTTCTAATGAACTCGCATCAACCACTTGACTTTTTCATCATCATCATCATAAATTTTCGAATGAAAAATAGTTGAGTACAAGTCACCCATCTGCTCTGAATTAAAAAATGTTGTCGAATCATTGGATGGTAGGCTTTTAGCTCTTGTGGATGAATTCCACAAGAGAGAATCCATTTTGTAGTTTGTGTGTGTGTGTGAACGCACAGGAGCTTTCTTGTATCACTGACGATGAGAGATGGTCTTGGATCGGAGGAAGGAATTTAAATTTAAATTCCATTTTAAAAGTGTTCACCATATGAAAAATTACCTTGCACTTTCTATAAATACAACAATCGAGGGAGAGATTGAGTGTGTGGCTAGTCAACATAACACAACAGGGAAGAGGGAAGAAAAGAGATGGTCAGTTCAAAAGCCGATACCTCAGATGGGATAAATTCATTTACAGCTACACATGCAGTAGTGGAGAGAGAGAGACTGACATTGAACTTGGATTTGTGAATACGGAAATTCTTTCCAATAAACCACACACACACAAACACTCTTTCTCAACCTTAAACACATCTCACTTCCCTACATCTTTTTTTGATAGAATAAAATACAGGAGGTGGCGGAATGGCCAGATTTTTAGCCAAGGAATTGTAAAGAGAGAGAGACAAAAAAAATTATGAAGCCACCCGAAAAAATCAACACAACAAAATTGGCCATGTCTTTCACTTGAACACGTTTCCTCCGCCTCTCCATTCTTCTCTTCGGGATATACCCTCTCAGAGAAGGAGGAGGGGATGCATCATATTGCTCTCTTTTTTATGATACACAAGACACACACACTTGCACACAGTGGCTATGGTTTGTCCGGAGAAGGACTACAGTATTGGCACTGTAAATGAAACTGATGGAAGTGAGAGAGGAAAAAAAATCATTTGAGATTGACTTGATGATTCATGACTTTTTCCAAAGAACTCCTAATAGTTTACTTTACTCCAACACGCAAATCTCTTCTTCCTTTTCATCATCATCATGATCATCTTTTTTTGCATCTCTCTCTCTTTCTCTATCACTGGTCTGTGTGCACTTCCTTGGTTCGGTGTACAAAAAGTATCAAAGTGATTGCGATTTTGAATTTTTACGTTGATAGTCTGGCATGGCCGAAGAGGAGGAGGAGGAAGAGATGCATAAAAATAAAGCATGAATCCGGTGAGCAAAGTATGATGAAGGTATGACTAGTGGAATTCAATAGAAATAAGAATGGAATTTACATGTTCATCAGCACAAGCGTATCACTCTCTTTTGTCAATCTGTGTGCGTGTGTGTGTCTGTTTTGTCGTCTTAATTAAAAATGCCACTGAACAACAAGGAGGTGATCCGTTCAATCCCAGACCTCCAACGTCTCTTCATCCTCATTCCTGTCTAAAAATTCCTCATCATCTGCATCAAGTGAGAGAACTTTGAGTAGATGTCTGCCATGTAAAAGTAGATTGAGCATGAACCAAGAGGAAAAAAGAGACTCCATTATGAAATTTGAAATTCCACTCATGACATTGTCCTTCTTTGAAGTGTCTGTGAAAAGAGAGAAAAAAGAGAGAGATGACTAGACTCTGAAATTCAGGGATATAATTGTGATGCAGTGAAGAGAGAGAGAGTGAGATATAATAATAATATCTCACCGAAAAAATTCATAAAATCCATCCTTAACGAAGAGGGAGAGACCACGAACTTATTCACATCATTGAAGACTAGCCAAAAATCAGCGGCCCAAAAAGTTGAAAAGCATGGCTAGTATTCCCTTGAACTTGGGAAAAAAGTTAGAAAAACGGAGAAGGTGAGGAGATATTATAATGTCTCTACAACAAGGATGAAGAGAGAGAGGAGAGAGAAAATTAACTGGTCACCGCAAATAAAACACCCAATAATTTTCCCCGTTTTTCTCTCTCTAACAAAAGTGACTGTGTTCAAGGCCGACGTCAAATTATCATCCCTCTTCTGTCTTTATCGTGTACAACACTAACTAATTACAGTTCGTGAGCTCAACCAAACTATCCTCCATTCCTCCCTATTAAAAAAATCTAAAAACATTATAATATATACAAAAAGGGGGGAAATTACTATATGTCAGAATATTATGACGTGTGCTCGTGGAGAGACTCACAACTTTTTTATTGATGTGCAGAATAAAAAAAAATATGCAAAATTTAATAGGAATCGAGAGAGAGAGAGATGGGAAGAAAACAAATTTTCTCAATCATGTCTATTTGTCTTTTAATATTTTTGGATTTTTAAATTTATTCTCAAATCCTTCACCACCATTTACATGGTCATTTTTTAAAAAAACTTCTTGTACATCCAAATTTTATTGTGTTGTCTAATGAAATGAAGTTAAATACTTTGTAAAATGACGAAGATTGTGACATAAGATTTGTTTTTGTTTGCAGGATGAATTCCATTAGATGAGATGAGATTTCATTAAGGAGATTTCTCACGATACATTTTGTCCATCTCTCTCTCTCTGTCTCTCTCTTGGTTGAATATTATGTAATCCTTTTCTCACCTCCACATATTAACAAACCTATTAGTGCAGTTTAATATTTAATTGTCTTGGAAAATCATGTAGTTTATAATGTAGAGGGAGAGGGGTTCGTCCCCTCTCCATTCCCTCTCTCTCAAATGTTCAAGAAAGAGTCTTATCAAATTCCCAAGTGCTAAAGAAAGGAATCCTGTAATTAAGAACAGGAGTAGGTTCTCTCTTTCTCCTTCTGTGTGTGTGTGTGTTGGTGGTGGAAGACTGATTAAAGTGATAACATCCTCATTGACCCTTGCTGCTTTGTCTACTGAAAGGGTTGAAGGGGGTAAACCGGAGATTAGGAATTAAGTTTTGCTGTTGTCATGATATACAATGTATTTACTGTTAAATATAATGCATTATACATTTTGTATAATATTGTCTTATTCCCTTCAGTGAGGGGCAGTCTGCACCGGTAGTTAAAACAAATTCAACACAATTTGCGGAAAATCTACAATGACTACTACGCTCACACTGCAAAGTGTTGTGTGCGTTTGTGTGTGGAGTAGAAGCTTTTTTATTTGAATCATTAATATGAGGATTTCAGTATAGCAATGTGTATACAAACATACAGAAGGGTCGAGGAGGGAAATGATAGGGAACATGCTGACAGGTAGCAGTTAACTGACAGGCTGTTTGAGAGTGAGTGTGTGTGTGTGCATTTAATTCATCCAGAACAACAATTACAATTTAAAAATCCCATACTGTGCGAAATTATTAAAGGCCATCAGAATATTTGAGTGGAGGAGAGGGAGAGGAGGAGAGGGGATGAGATATTCATAAATTGTAAGATTAATAATTACTGTAATAGCAATAATGAGTGGCTATCCGATGATCGTCATAAAAAGGAGAGGACATCCACTTGATTTTTCACTAGCTCAAAAGTTCACAAGAATACACTCACTCACTCACTTGAGCGGAAACATGTCTTGGGCAAAGTGAGGAACTCAGGCACATACAGAGTACTGTACAATGTAACAACGTTTACTTATAATGTAAAATGTAGAAAAACTTTAATATATTTAGAATGGGATTTTCAAAAAATAGCTATGTATATTGGAATTTTTGAATTCTATAAATGTATTTTCGCATGCAAGTAATTTTTAAAAAAGTTCAATTACGAAGAATTTACTTTCATCTCAGTAAAACTTCTTTCTTTGAAGAAATAGAAAACTACGGTTATGTCATTTTGACAGTGGTTTAATGTGGGACTGAGTATTTGACTGGTTGACTGAGACATGCAGACATTGTTGTGTTCCTTGTAGTCTGCCACCGGTAGCTCATCCTTTTTCCCATTCCTTGTTTCCACGTGTGTGTCACCCAGACAAGTCTAAATAGACTCCACTCTAACTGCCAGTCATCCCCCTCTCTTCCCTGTCATGAACAACAAGTTGATCAACTAATTAAAATGTTCAAGGGTTTTACATAATATTATATTATTAAATCCCCCTTCCTCACCTTCCTTTTTGTAGTCTTGAAAAATGGATGGGGAATACTAAACCCGTTCGTTTGTTCCTTCCCTTAGTCTCCTACTGTACGGAGTGTCAAGAGGGAAGTGGCATTTCAGGTGCGGAGGAGGAGGTCTTCTCAAAAACTTTAATTAATAATTAATTTCCTTTCTCTTAATAACAGTCATCCATACTTTCTCGTTTTCTCTGCCATGCACTCATAAGAAGTAGAGGGGAGGGGCATTTTACACCACAAAATACTTGGGTAGTAGAACTGTTTTTAAAAATAATAATTAGATTTTAAACAGTTTTTAGTGAGAATCCCAGAATGGACACACACTCTTGAAGCCATCTCAAATTAGTAGTTTGGAGAAATGGATGATTCTTGTGAAATTAAATGAATCAATTTTTATACGTTGTTAGTGAGAAGGAAGGATCTTTTAGAAATTGAGACGGTTTGTTCTTCTCTTTTTTCCAAAGTAACATTTTTGATCTCCTACCGTTCCTGGCTTGTTTGACTAGATCGCATAAATCATTTCAAGTGGGTAAAACGGAAGGAGGGATGTTTAGTGTTTTTCATCTTCATAGGGTTCCAAAAGCAAATATTAATTCCGGTGTCTACCCTTTTAAATTGCACTTTGTGGATTGTTCTCTCTCCATCCATTGACTCTACTTTATCTTCCTCCTCAGCTACAGTAAATACAGACATACATACGAGTAACTTTCCTTCTTCCTCTCCTCCAATTAAAGACCACTTGAACTCGCCATCGTCAAAACGTCAAAAAAGCAACTTTTATTATATATTTTATTTTCCACAAAAAAACTCTCCCTCACATTGCATCACACACGTAAACACACACACACAAGTGTGTGTGTGTGCAGTGTGTGTATTACATTATTAGCTAGCCACACGCACTACTCAACATTGCACAGAAAACAAAACGCAAGGCTGATGATGATTAAATGAGCGATCAAGTTCGTAGTCTTCTTAAAAAGGGATTTTCAACAACTCCCTGCTATCTTGTATCATGCCTGTACACACATTTTTACAACTAGAACAAGAAGGGAGAGATGGGGAGGGAAATTTACATATTAATATTTATTGCCTTTTGATCTACTCATCCTCCTCCTTCTCCACTTGTAAGTCTTTGCTTTCTTACGTGGAGAGAAGGAGAAAAAAAATGTGAGTACATGGAGAGAGATAAATTGTCTTCTTCCTCTCCTTCTCCATGTCAATAATTATATAGTTTACTCATCAAAATTGTCAATATGCTTGTTAAACTGGGATTAAGTATGCTGGTTGTGAAATCGTGCTTCTCTCGTAATTGAAGCCTCTCTCTCTCAACAAAAACAAATGGACACCATAGTAAGAACACTTTTTTATTTATACATTTCTCTAATTATGAAAAGACAAACTCGTTAACGTTTTATGGACAGGCTACAATGATACCATGATTATTCTTAGTTTTATGCGAGTAATAATACACTCATACTTTTTTTTATAAAAAGAATACCGTACTCTCTGTTAATACCTCCTTCAATCGTTTTCCACAATATTAATACAATTTAGTCTCGTAGACCCAGGGAATCCTTATCAGAATACGGTATGGAGGAAAATACAAAAGTTTACATGTCAAACGAAGGATGAAGACTATGGGAAAACCGTCATCATATCAACAAGGGCAACAACACGCAGGATTTTTCATTATCACGGCACCGTGTTTTCATCATCTTGTTTAAGTTTCGATTTCATGCGCTCCTGCAATGAAATTCTGCATCTAATTATGATCAAGATAATGAATTCTGTTTTTTTCTCTCTCCTTTGGTCATGAGATGAGGAGGATTACTGGTTGTGTGTGAGTGTGTGTCGGGAGGAGAGATGATACGGAGAATTCATCCACGAGACACCACACAGCCAAATTATTTTCTCTAGAGGCTGGAGACGCCGCGTGTCCAAAATGTAATGTAGTAGAGAATGTATCTCTGTTCAAAAGGTAGAGTATCTTTCAAACCCCGAGATTTGCAGGTTAGACAAAATGATGGGCCTGTCCCCCTCGTCAGTTGAGTCATGTCTTTATGAAAATCATAATAATAAGGCTTGGCAGGGTGACATAAGCTCTACCCTGTATGTCTGTGTGTGTGTGTACTGCCCTCGGTGAATGGGTGTACACCCTGACTCTCCATCCAAATTATTGACAATCACCAGACGAGAAGAGAGGAACGGAGAATATCAGAACTCACATCAACAAATCGAAAGTAACAGCAATTATTATTATTCAAAGGAGGAAAAAAATATGCAAAGACGACTTGATGATGGCCCTTGTGGGATTTTCATCGAAATTTTGAATGGGGGGAGTTGAGTGCTGAAAATGAAAAAAAGAATAATTGTTCCCTCTCTTCTGAATGGAGAGAGAGTGAATGTGTGTGTTTACATGGGCTTGTGTTGTTGAAAGGATCAGAAAAGGAAAGGAAGAAGAGAGAAAGAGAAGAGGGGGTGTTTCGGGGTGGTTGGACTCACAGGATTTTTCTCAGCGATTTATCGCATTTACAAAAATGATTTTTGAGTCAAGTGTCAAGTTACATAATGGAGGTGGGAAGGCAAACAGAAGGTAATGAGTTAAATAGGTATCCCTGTTTGTTTTGGGACTCCGAGTTCCATAATAAATGCCGAGCTACATATAATGTGGGGATAGGAAGGAGAATTTGCACAAGAAGGAAAGGGGTAAATTGCAAATTGTTTAACAGTTTATTGTCGACGAACACACACTAAATACGTATTCACACACATGGAAAGACACACACACACATGCAACACATGGAAAGACGGAAGGAGAGAGAGAGAGAGAGTAAATTCAGTGTGGTCAGCTGGTCATGTATCCGCATTTTGAGTAAGGCAAAAATTTTTGCGGTACATTGCACCAACTCGACTGCAGTATCATGCAAATATTGTACTGATGCTCATAATAATAATATCCTATTTTTTTCTAACTATACACTTTACATAATATTATTGTTTAAAAAGAGAGAGAGAGACTGGGCATTGCACCGTTTCCGTCTTTTTTTCTCCCCATCCTTTTTTTGCTATTTTGACATGGTGGCAAAAATCATAGCCGTTTCTTCCCCTCATCTTCCTTCTTGATCCACAGACTTTTTTTCTGTACAATGTTTCCCCTTTCATTGAAAGACTGCTTTAAGTGTCATATTATGGAACCACACACATGGTGTGTGTGTGTGAGGGGGAGAGTCAAAGACAAAATAATATGATTATGTATATTGCATAATTTTATAGCCCCAACTCTCCATTGTTGAAGTGTGTACATATATATAGATGGTTACTTCTTCGGTCAGCCTCGTAATGAGAATTCACAGTTGCCTTTTTGTGAGAGCTGAGCTCAGTCCAAAGTGTACAGACAGATACAGCTACATAGAGTACAATTCAATAATATTGTGAAATCAAGATAATATCCCCAGACATTCATGATCCGAGTTGGATCTACAGACACAGACACACACAACTTGTGTACATTTACAAGTTTTGTCAAAAATCAATTTAATTAAATTTCCCCTGTGTATGTGTGGAAAACCAGCTAAGAGAAAAAAAACAATTGTTTTATGCACATATTTCTCCCAAAGATTTTTTGAACACTATCTTTACAGATGTGTATGAGAGTGAGTGTGTGTGTGTGTAGTTTGAAACCTGTTATACTAATAAAAACTAGGAACATGCCCATGTACCATGTTCATGTGCATACGTACGAAGTGAGCCTTGTTTTCAATTTACAAATTTTTTAGATTTTTCGATTTGCAAGAAATACCACAAAGGGCTAGTAATTATGAGAGGCCTTCATAGAAATTCTGGCTACTTTCTGTCAATTCAGGAGGAGATTCTCAGAATTTAACTAATTTTTAAGTCAAGTTCGAGTTTTTTTCAAAACTTTTAGTTTATTTTCATGGCCACACACGACACACACACATGCTTAACATTTTGAAATGTTATCATGAAAGTGTCATTTTTAAAAAATTGACTGAGCATTCATACTAGGCGGTTGTATACATTTTTTCAGGTCAGTTGATTCAGGAATAATAACATAAATATCTGTCACTGAACTTATGTGACTCCCTTTCTGTGAATTTGAGTCTCAACCACTTCCCCGCAAATACCAAAACAAAACTTTTTCGACATTTTCCCCATTCAAAATTCTCTTTTGCAGGACCCTGTTTTTGACGTATTCCTTGAGGGATTTTGAATTATTCCCTTCTTCAGGGCAATGGGAGAGGTGTGGAAGGCCTTATCAAGACGGCTAGGAGTAACATGAGAGCAAGGCCCTTCATATTTTTTGTATGTGTATGGCCTTGCTTGAAAGGCCCCGTTAAAGGGGCTTTGCACAATTGCTTTGAAAAATAGCTCCTCCGGGGAGGCCCTTCAATTAGTAAAAAATTCCTAGCTCAGGAACCCTTCAACTGATTTTGCTCAAAATCAATAGGGGTCTTCTCCATTAGTCCCTCCAACGCTCTGCGAATTTTTAGCAAAATCGGTTAATATTTGTGGGCTGTAGCGTGGTGACAACGTTTTTATTTTGGGCCACTAGAAGTGACCACAAGAAACTACATTCGCCTTCAAAAAGGCTCACTTCGTGATAATGTTGGTTGCATTTTATGGTTTTGTAAAACCCATAGCCCTCCCCCCCTCTCTCCTAGCTGAAAATGATTATAGAGAATGGAGTGGAGGAGTGTGAAGGGAATCTTTTTTGACACCGCATGCAATTCCATCCTCAGGGAAAAATGATCATCCAGAAATGAAAACATGCACTGGCACTCACATCACAAACACACATGGACCATTTACTAGTCTCTCTTCCTCTCCTCTTCTTCTCTTCTGTGGTAGTGACGACTGGGGATACAAAGAGAAAAGAGAGTGGAGGGATCTTGAACATAAATTTACAAATCCAAGATTATGATGATGAGGATAAAGATGAGTAAACAAACAAGATTACACAAATGTAAATTCACATTTAGGATGTTAGGGTGAGCACGAGACCCTCATGCAATTATGATGTCAAACGTAATGCACTCCTTTCAATTTAATTTATTGGACGTAAATGTTCTACCTTCCATAATAATAATAATAAATATATTATTATCATTATTTATTGTACTTCCTCGAATTGCGTGTACGTTCCTCACATAACCAGCCTTCACTTGCGTAGTGTGTGTCGTTTCAGGGAGAGAGAGAGAGATCGTGCGTGCGCTCATAACTATTCCATTTAAATAAAATGGAATTACTGACTGTAGAATTATGATCATCCATGCTAGACACACACACAAACGCACAATTCCTTGCTGGACGTGATGTGCGTTGAGGGGACGTGAGGAGTTGACACGTAGAAGAGAAATACAAACCACCAACAAGGAACAGGTCATCTAATTTGGTGTCCTGCAGGGGGACAAAAAAACATTTCTTCTGTGCTTACAAAACTCCACGTGAAGTCCATAATATACGTTTGAAAAATTGCTAAAAGTTATTTGGTAGTTTTTGCTCTTTTATTTCTCTCCCTCTCTCTTTATAATTTTGTCCATGTTTTGATTTAAGAAGAATGGGTCGAGCATCGTGTGAATAACAAAACAAGTGTGTAAAATGGAAATTAATTGTACAACATTAAAAAATCCTGATACTCCCCAACAACAATAACACCAGATGCCAAGCATAAGCAGTCAGTCGCCCAAGTTGTCCAACTGGCCACAACACCACTCAAATCCCCGTCACTAAAATCCACACACATACACACTCCACTCCGTACAAATTACATGGTACACAAAAAACCCATTTATGGCAAACGTATGCTAATACAGTCCACAGGAAGAGAGAGAGAGATTACGGGAATACATATAAAAAGTTTATTTTTTAAAAAAATGTTATCAAACTCGCTGATATTATATAGGAGATTGGTTTCTGTACAGAATCCCATCTTTTAATGATCATTAAAGAGGTTTTAAATTTTTACAGAGGCAGCTTAGTGGACGAGGAAAATTTAGTATTCATCCGACGACTTTGAAACTAAAGAGACGGAGAGACTCCCTCCCTCCCTGGCCAGTTTGTTTGCCATCCTTCTAAAATGTTCATACATGAAGGGAAAGGGAGTTAAAATCAATCAAACTGAACTTGAGCGGTGTGTGGATATCATATTCTTTACAAGGAATTTTTTTTAACCAGAAGAGTATTACTTTTAAATACAACTATAAACCAAGGCTGCTATTAAGTGTCGGATGAATCATATTAATACGGGGTATTATAGTACCATTTCAATTAAGCGTGTCTCCTCTTTTTTTACATAATAATCTCAAGTACGTGTGTGTAAAGTATTTTTTTTCTTTTTAATCTTGTAAAAATTCTTGAGACTTGTACATACAAAGGAACATGAAAGTAATATGGACAACTGCTTATGACGTGCATACACAATGTAGCAATAATAATACAAAACATTTTTTTTAATATTTAAAAAATTTCTTAGGCTGGTAAATATTGTTTCTTCTTGTACATTTTCCTTGGGATCAAGTCACAACGTTTACCTTTTGAATTGTTGCAGAATACTACGTATTAAGCGGAAGCTTCGGTCTTGGGAAAAAAAGTTGTGGGGTGAGCTGTTGAATAAACAATCAGGAATAAAGTGTGTGTGGATTTAAATGGTAAATGTCAAGTTAATGAATTACGACGCCAATGAAAAGTTAACGATTTCCTTTGATGAGGAGGGATGGGAGAGGATTGAAATTTTCGTTTTTTTCTCCTCTTTCTCTCTCTAGAGTCTCTAGACATTTTAGACAGGTTTCAATCACTGAAAACACACAGAACATACTATGAGATTTCCCTTTGTTAGTGTCATAATACTAGACCCCATTCTCTACTATTAAATTTTGATTATTGACCATCCAGGATTGTTGGGATTACAAAATTCTCTATTACAGGGAATTCACTGATTATAGAGACACTTTAGTTTTAAAACTGCCGCCATGTCAGAGTTCGTGACCACCTAATTTTTGGCACGATTATTCAGTAATGAGTTCCCCTCAAGGTAGCATAGTTAAAAATATTGAAAGTTTCATAATGGGCCCTAAAATTGACCCGGGAGTTGAGACACCGGTGAAAGTACTTTCCAAAAGTGATATGTCGTGCCGGAAGGTCAGGTCAGCACTTTTGAAGCAAGAAATCATCCTATCTGTTGCCACCACTAACCGAATTGTTAATTCCGTTGGAAAAAGTAGATTCTTAATTGAAGAAGGTGTTCTAAAGCCTCGTAGTAATTACCCCTGCAAACTGAAGACTCCAGCAGTCCGCAGGAAGATTGACCTTTTGACCTCCAAAGAGAATCCCCCAACCCCAAAACACATTGCATCAGTGACAGGACTCTCCCCAGCGTACGTCCATAAGATTATTCACCCAGATTTGGAAAAGACGACCCGAAAAAAATGTAAAGTCCACAGGCTGACTGAACAACATAAGAAAAACCGGAAGGTCAACTGTCGGAAGCTATATGAAGGTCATCTACCCGGGAGAAAGTGGGAGTATATGGTCACATTGGAAGAACCACTTTTTTTCGTTCAGGATATGAATACGGGACGAAAAATCTCCTACTCAAGAGACAGTAGTGAGATTGAAAAGTGTGTGTGTGTGAACCACGAGAAGTTTGGTGACAGGATAATGGTTGTTGGCGCAATGACGGGTTGTGGAGTCCTCCCACTCATCCAAGTCCCTCAAAAAATGAAGATAAATGACAACTACTATATTGAGGAGATACTCAAAAAATATTTAAAAGATATGATACCATTATGGTACCCTGGGGAGACTGAAAAGGTATTCCTTCATCACGATCCAGCCCCTGCCGACACGGCCCGTTTGACTGACCTCTACGCTCCCGAATGAAAAGAAAATCTTGGTTTAACCATCATGCCCAAGGCAGAGATCCCTGTCAAGGCCCTTGATACTAGTACGATGAATTTGCTTTGGATTTGGACACCTTAAAAAAATTGAAAAGTCGATGTGCAACAACCACGACTGGCCTTTGGAAAGTCTTGAACCAGGAGTGGAATCTTGTAACCGCTGAAACATACCAAGGAGTTTTTGAGAATTGTAAAAAGCGGTGTCGACATGTCGTGGAAAGGAACGGAGAACATAATGAGAATACAAAAAATATTCATAAACCTCGATTCTAATTGTTTTTAGGTAAAATAAAGTGTCTCTATAATCAGTGAAGACCCTGTATTACTCCATTAGAAGTGTCTATAATGGATTAATTCAATTTTGACTGTTCATCTATTCTCCACCTTCCTCTTTCCTCCCACTTTTATCCTAGAGATAATGAGTTTTATAAAAAATTAATTAAATTAGCATATATCGTATCAAATTTAAAAACCAAAAAAATGATTTCAATCCTCATTGATTCATCTGTTGGATTCGTAGAATAGGGATGAATACATTTCTCACACCTACATTTTGTCCTCATTTACATGACATTGCAGCCCCCGTCGAGTGTTTTTTGGGATTGGAATGATCTCACGGAAACTCGTAACACACAACACGAAATACTTTTAAAAGGACAGACTCCTTTTAGGCAACAAGGAGGGGATATAAGGAGAGAAGACAATAGAATTGTGTGTGTTTGCCAAATACATGCGAAATCAGCAGGTGATTTTTTTGCAAGACAAAAAGAATAATAGAGGGAAAGTATATAAGTATGTAAGTTCAAATTTACCATAATCTCAGGCTCGCCCCTTTGATGTTGCGAGATTGGACTAGAGTTGTCAACATTTTTCTCTAGTTAATAATAGTCGAGTACAATTGTGTCATTTCTTCAGTTCATTGTATTATTATGGTATGAGTCAAACAGAAGTCAATCTATTTGATCATCGTCCACATGAGTAAAATGTGGGCTACTCTATAATGACTGTAAATTGATCGCAATTATTAAATGTGCATTATTTTCAAAACAAGGAATGAGGAGGATGGTCGGGGTCACCGTCCATATTAAAATTTTCATTACCAATTATAATCTACATGATCAAGTCGCACAGTCCCTACACAAAACACAACCATAAGTGAATTTCTGTGTACAACTCGTATTCGTATTTTTACTATTTTTCTCTCTTATCCTGTCGACACCACGTCTCATTTAATTGGGAATGTGGTGACGAATGTCATTAAATTTAACTGTATTGAATTGGATTTTTAATATAATACTTATACCTAGCTAGTATGAATATACAAGTACAACGGCCTGGACGGAGAAGATCTGATATGATATGATTGGTAAGAATAGAGAGGTGGGGAAGTAAAGGAATAATAGAATGATTTAATGCCTACACAAATATGAAACTTTGTAATGATATTATATGCTGTGTGTACGAGTGCACACCCGTTTTTCCAAATTAGTGCCACAAAAAAGGGAACAAACTATTAAATTGGATTTCATAGCACTGCCCCTCCATGACTATCCCTCCACTTTTCTACAAAAAAGGCTTGTCAACCCATATTCTTCTCTCTCTTTGTAAGGATGCCAATACTGACTCTCACCACTTCCAAATTAAATTAATTCAACTTTTTTTTACTCGTTTCTTATGATTATCCTAAATCTGCTACTTGTTTGATATTGTGTATCATGCAATTTTGCTCCTGTGAAATTGTAACATTTGTGAACAAGCGTCGCTGTACCCCAGTTCGAATCGTTTTTCTTCCTGAGAAGCAATTGACCAGTCAAGAGACTAATCCAGAGCCTCTTTAAAATAGCTTTCTGCTTATAGGTATGTCTTGTGTGAATGGACGATCGAGGACTGACAATAAAGAAGGTTTTTTCTTAACAAAGTTTTGCAAAATTTTTATTTTTGAGTGCAAAATATTCCTGAATAAATTTCAAGTTGATAACTCCATTTAACTGTTTTTCCTGTGGGTGGTTGTAAGTTGTACGGTTTGAAGTCTGCGTGTGTATTTCATAATTATGTATTTATGCATTAATCTTGAGGCCCTGTCCCCGTGTACCCCTGTGTGTGTGTGTGTGGAGGAAGGAGAGATAAAGAGGGAGAGCAGGATTTCCAATCATTTTTATGCTGGTAATTTGCATCCGTAAATAAAGCGAACGGTTTTTGCATTATTTTTGTGTGTACTCCGTTCATTTTATTTTGTTTTCCTCCCTGCCCTGTTGTTGTTATTGTTGTTGTGAGGAGTAATTTGTAAGATGGAGGAGGAGGAAGGTGGATGGATTCGATTCATGAGAAAGGATGATGATAGAATGCTAAATGTTTGACTGTGAGCTAAAAGCCATTTTTACAAATTCCTCTCTTCATTCATCCTCACGTCAAACACACACACACACACACACATGTCGTTCTGAGTCAGTCTTACCTCACAAACACACACTCATCCACTGACGAATTCGCATGCAAATTTTTCGCACATTATTTATGGGACCAGAAAAAAACAGACACATCTCACTTAAGTGAGATGTGTCTTAACCTCGCCAACAACAATCACCTACTCCTGTCATCCTCATGTACAAAATATCAACTCCAATTTAACCTCATCCTCGTCATCCTCCACTTTGGATCTCTGAACATGTTTCAACTTAATTATATGTACCATGATTAAGCCACAAAATTAAAATTTATTCCACAAGGAAAAACACTGTTGTGTGTGAAAATGTTTATAAAAATTGATTCACCTTAAAGACTTAATTTGCAAAAATCAAAATATTCAAATCTTGTTCATATTTTTTTTGCAAACTCTGGACTTTGTGCCCCTCAACATTTTTTTTCGGGTCCAACATGTAATAATTAGCATGATAATCGCACTATTACACTTTGTACGTAGGAATTAAGGGGGATGATGTCTCGTGGAAAAATGGGAGACTGCGAAACTTGCATACAAAGTGAGTTAAAACTGCTACGAGGCTCATTAAAGGTGTAATGGCAACAATTTAAAATACAAAATGTTCGCAAAATTCAAAATGAAGGTGGAAAAGGGAGGGAAAATAATAATTTTTTTCTGTATGAGTCATTTGGAATAGATTTGATGTGTATTGTAGAATAGGATTTTGTGCTCGAAAAAGGTGACCATGTGTCTTTCTATATGGGAGTCATGACCGCATTGTGTACTCATGACTGTGTGTGTGTCTGGGCTTCGAAGTCACGTCCACACATTCCAACTCTAACTGACCATCTACACCCACCCGAGTCCAGCCGAATTTGCATTGACTACTTTTGCCTGTTCTGATGAATATTGCACGGAATGATTGCCAAATGGCCAAATGGCAAGCAAGTGTGTGTGTCTGTGTAGAAAAATTCACAATTCTCTTGGTCTTCTATATGAGCGTGTGTGAGAGAGAGAAAGAAAAAGAATCCTGCACGAGCATCGCTGAAAGCTCACACCCACTTTTTTTATTATTATTTTCTAATGTTAATACAAAATCTGTCACATTTGCAAAAGTTATAAGTATTTTTCCCTCACAGAGGCAAAAATTAATGGATCCTGTTCATTCCTCTCAGTCACTCTCGACCACTCGTGTGCCTTAACACTATTTAAATGATAATTAATAACGAAGAACCAAGGTGAGATACTCTTATTGGTTGAGTTTGTATGTGCCTGTGCCTGTGTGTGATTTTCACATTCTTAAGATTATGGTTAATGTGAATATTATTTAAATGCACGGACAGACAAAGAAGAGGGAGAAGCTACAGAAGGAGTTATTATTATTTCAAAGTACTTTTTCATGTAGCCACCAAACTAACACTAACCAAGAGACTCCACTCCACCAAAAATCCAGTTTCTCCTCTCCCTGTCTTTCTCTCTCTCCATTATCTTTTGGGATGAACTCCTCCACGCCATTTAATAATAATATATTTTTACAACAATCAAAAAATTTGCCCATACATCATTTTATTGGAAAGTCACTCACGCTTTTTTATCCCTCTCTCTCTCTACCCATAATTATTTTGGCATTAATTTTTAGTGCCAATTCTTGGTTCAAGTCAATAAGATAAAATAATATTTTAATTCTCCATCCGTCAGAATTACTCAAGGTTGCCCATGTTTCTCCGCACACACACACGGAGAATTCCTTCAATCAAACTACAAGAGTGTGCGGTTCCGAGCGAAAGAGAGAGGCAATTAATTGTAATTAATGAAATTTCAAACTCACTTCTCTTTTACCTTTACTTCTGCAAATCAAAAAGTTGATTCATCATTCAAGATGCATGCTGCTCGGAGACAGACAGGAAAATAAGAGAAAAAAATTCAACAGGTTTAGCTTCCGATTCCATGAAAAAATTTTATATGGAACGATTCAAAGGAGGTTCAAAGTTTGAAACTGTCTTTTATACACAATATAACTGAAGCTACTGTACTAATTTTTTCTCATTTCAAGATTGTGTGCAATTATGAAGGCAAATGAAATGGCGATCTTATCACCAAAGACAAAGTAAGTGATGGAGGGGATGAGGAGTACACAGTACACATGCATACAAAAGATAGAGGAGGAGGAGGTGGCGGAGGTGAGTGAATGAGATTTACAATGGGGCACCCAACTTGCGGTGGCTCAGACCTTTGTTGCTGGGTAATTAACAAAGTTTTAAGACGTTATTAAAGGAAAGGAACAAAGCGTAAATGCTCACATTAAAAGCAATGCAAACAACCACTCCTGTCATGAATAATAATTCCAGTTAATTTACTCGTTTCATTAACAATTTCACCCCCATTCCCCTTCAAAAACTTGCTCTCTCCCTTCCCCCCTCTCTCTTTGTCTCTTTCATCAAAACAATCACACACACACAACATACAATAAAATTCCAATCCGGTCTTTTCTCTCTTTTTCTCCCAGTTATTTTTCTACAATGGTCATCCATTCTTGCCTGGCTGCATTCATCCCTTCCCGTCCCTCATCTTCATTTCAATGTGTAACATATGAACAATGACATTTACAGTGGAGGCCATTCCATTCAATAATTACCACACACACACACAAGTAGAAGATCCCTCATAAAATCATAGTGGACACAGAGTATCCCAGGTAAAAGTCCACAAGTTAACCAGTATAAGTACCACTAACTTTTATTCATTTATTACCTCTTTATGAATCGCTTTATGAGTCATTACACAACTCTTAATTAAATGAATACAAGAATGAGAGAATGAGAGAAGAGAGAGTCAGACAGGGAAGTAGACAGAGTGTTCAACTAAACTGATTTTCCCATTGTCCCGTCTCGCCTTCGTCTATTTGTTTGTTTTCCGAGTTTCGACAAGAGTCAATGGAGCGAGAAGAGGAGAATAATGATATGTTTTGATAGGAAATACAGGGGAATAAGTGAGAGACTAGACTACGGAGTTAACTAACAGTTTTGTGGTGAAATGATGATGATGAGGCAGAGAGTGTGGAGTGGGCTTTTTATAATATTTTATGAACAATTATGTAAATGCACTCACTCACTCACCTACAGGAAAAACCTCAATTGTATCTGATACTCGCCTCAATTGTCATTGTCAGTCTGACAAGTCTGACGTTCAGAGACCGCAGAAACCGAGACTTTTACTGTATGACGTCCACAACTAATACCTACACATCAACAATATTCGTGTATGGATATCATATGAGGAGGCATCTTCTTTGGGGGCATCTTCACACACACAACCATATATCCTCTTTGTTATTGTCTGTGTGTGTATGAAAATGTTTCATCTTGTACACTTGGCCACATATCAACTTTTACAGTTCACTTTTCCATTTTTCACCATCCAACGTCCCACCAAAAAGTTAACTAACATTTTTATTATTAACTGTCTTCTTCCCAAACTCTCTCTCTTTTTTCTCTTTTCCTCTCTCCACTCCTCCCCCTTCTTGTAAGTTTTTACAGTTTCAATTTTTATTACACATGAGCCTTCCTGTCAATTTTCTGAAGATGATCCCCTCAATACACACAAAGGTACACACACGCAGAAAAAGAAAACAAAAATGTGACAATGACCACAGCACGAGAGGTAAACTGTGCTTTTTTTCCTTCAATTTCTAACCAATTTTCTACAAGAAATTCATAAATTTCAGAAAAAACGGGAGGTTCAATGTCAGCCTTGTTAACAGGATTGTCACAAAAATCCCATCATAAAATTGTACAAGAGATTTATTGGAGAGAAAAAATTCAATTGGGATTTTTTTTAAAAAAAAGAATATTTATTAAAAAAAAGATTTTGGAGAATGTTTTTTTGGACAAATTCTTTAAATCTTTTTTCTTCTTCTTGGATGATTCATGACTGAGGAAATATGACAGTGAAATAATACATGATCAAATGTGTAGATTGGAATTAAGAAAAAACAAAATTTTCTTTTTAATTTCCTCATCAAGTCTTTCCACAATGTCTTTGTACTCAAATTTTGGTTGAGAGAAAGAGAGAGAGTAATAATATAAAATACGTGATTGTTATAATACGGAGATGGATTAGCATGCAAAAACCATTTAAAAGGACAGACGAGGCTGGACCCTCCCCTTTCTGCTCCTGGTGACCATTTGAATGGTATAATGATTATGATGATAAATTTTTTAAATAGTTAATTTGCATGCACAAACAGTTATTAAAATTTTCTTTCTCTCTTACCACCCTCCTTCCTTTCCTTCCCTCTTTTCCTTCCCCCCAATTTTATGTGTTTTTACAAGCGTCTTAACGATCCTAACGACTATGATTAAGACTGGGGGAAGAGTATTTAACGTGACAATGATAAAAAATTAACAAGATATTCAATTCCTGATTGCTCATCTCTGCAATAGTGTACACACGCACACATACATGTACAGGTTGAGCCGAAAAATTAAGGAACCATTTTGTCCGCTGTGTTTGTGTGTGTCTAACGAAATTGGAAAATTTGGAAGTTTGGAAGAGAGAAGAAGAGGAGGAGGAGAAAAAGTAATAATAATAAATGGTTATCTTTAGAAAATCTTGAGGATCAGCAAATTGGGAAACAAGATTTAGTCTTGTTGGATCATGAAAAGGTCGTTGTGCGTGAGTCAGTTGAACAGGTAGAGTCATGAGGAAGAAGAGGTTTAAAAAATGAAGATGAGGATGAGGGAAGTAGGGAAGAAGAAAAAAATATAGAAAAAAGATGGATAAAAACAGTTTCACAAATGAAATAGCAAAGTACGTCGGAGAGGGAGAGAGAGAGGCGAGGGTGTAAAAAAGTTCTTTTTTCTGTAAACAGTTGACTCGACGAACCTATAAATTCTCATTTTCTCCCAAAGTCCCGCTTTCCGCCGTCCGTTGGTCCAACATGATCCCATAATTATGAGATTGTATTGGCGTGAGTTTGTATTTGTCTACGTGAGTTTGTATATTGTTTGTTTTGGTGTAAGATGAGGGAGACGGTTAAATTCCGCACTCTCTCTCTCTCTCTCGTTCTCCTCCTGGGTACACACACACACGAAATAATACACACTCAAGATGGTCAATTATAAGAGAGAGAGAGAGAGACGTGGTAAGACAAATACCCCAGTCTCTTCACATATTTCTTTAACGGAACTCACAAAAAGATATAAATAATCCTTCCTCAAACCTGTCATCTCTAAATGCCTCGTGGAGTCAAAATTGACATTTTTAGAGGAAATCCCGTGCATTCTTCCAAACGGCGGTAGGGCAAGAAGAGGTGAATGGAGGAAAAAAGGGAGAAAAAGAAAAAGTCAATAAACGTTAGTTTGTTAATGAGCTTCAGCTCGTATGTGTTTGGGAGTGATTGTGTGTGTGATGTGATCTGTGTGTGTGAGAGCTGACCGCTCAACATGTCTAATGAGACGTGGATGAATGAAATTTGGCAGATTAAAGGTGAGACTTGGAATCTGTACAATCCCGTTTCCATCCAAACACAGAGAGAGAGAGAGAGAGAGAGAGAGAAAGAGCGATAGAGAAGACAGATGAGATGAGAGATGTCCATTCTCATTCACACTGTGAAATTACAGGATAGAATATTAAATATGACATCAAAGATGACGAGAGGGAACATTGAGCACATCATCAGCGTCATCCTCTCGTCTCATCTCAGGAGAGAAAGATGAGATGAGACTCGAGTCATGTATCATGGTGTCTGAGGTGTGTGTGTGCCAATGCCAATACATTTTTTCTACATGGGCAAATGATGAGGATGCAAAGTCCTTGGTTTACTCAAAGATTCAAAAAAAAGAAAAAGCCAGAGAGTAGAGCAGAGGAAGAATAAAATTCCGTTAGGGACGATGAGCAAAAATTCTTGTAGTTAGTGGCAGTTAACGTGGCGAGAGAGAGATGGAAAAATTCCTCTTCATCATCATTGTCTTTGAGAAGAAGTGTGTGTACTGTGTGGAGTGTAAAGCTTGGATCTCTCTCTACATCTTCATTCTTCCGTGCAAGTCAAGCCATGCCATGCCATGTGATGGGATATGATGGACTGCATTGTTTGTGTACCTTCAATCTTCAAAACATGGAGACTTTCACGATCACACATTCTTCCTCCGGCCCCTTTCCGCTCTCCGTCTATTCAACCATGCGGACTATCGTGTGTACGTTGTAATAATAGAGTAGAATCTCCAAGTAAAGGCTGTGAGTGCGGTGTGTGTGTGTGTTGATTCTATTGATGAGTTTGAGCCTATACCCAATCCATCAAGCAATCCATCTCTTTCTCCTTTGCATCTTTTGCCTTGCCAAGGTCATTAGTAAAATTTTTACATCTCTAGTCAGTGTCAGTATACCTACACAGTACGCACAAAATCCTCAAATTCCTTCCTCTTTTTCGCCCCTGTGTGTCCGCGTGTGTTTATATATATGTATTGTGTGTGTGGATGTGTGAATCCCATCAGGTTTTTTACGAGATCCCACAATTTTCCCTTCATCTCCCTCTCCTCTTCTAATTTTTCTTTGACTTTACTCCTCTTCTGCTCATATGCTCTATGCTTCTGGTGGCTTTTGCTAAATATTTTATGAATTGAAAAAGCATGCACAAAATATTTGCCGTTAAACGAAATCCCCTAATCCCCTAATTCCTCTAGTTTGTTGTTGTTCTTGGGCGAAAAATTCCCAGGCCTCCTGTCAGCCCACAATTTGTCTTTTGAGCGTCAAGCGTCAGTAGCGTGTGTGTGAGTGTGATTTGTGTGTGTGAAGGGAGTGATTGTAATTAAGGGGGGAGGAGATTGTGTAGAATATTTGCAGCTTTTTAATTAGATTAAACCCCACACACACACAATCACACATTTACTCCTTGCTGAGCTCTCCCTCTTTTCCCTCTCATCCTTTCCTCCATCCATCTTAACAATGTAACGTGATAATAACGTGAGTTTTCATATCCTGGAAAATTCATTAGATCTTCTAAATGGTGTGTGTGTTACGTGGAGAGAGAGGAGAGACATGGAACAAGACTGCATAGCACCTTCTCTCTCTTTTCTCTATCTTCATACAAGAAGCGAAAGCAAGTTTAACAAGTACATAAACACTTCCCCCCACTCTCTACTACATGGACTTGACTCACTGTTTTGAAAAAATCAAAGTCTACCCTACAGATGAGACCGTTACAAATAAAAGCAAACCCAACACACACACAGTTGATCATTAACGTTGTCTATTACGTAGTGACTTCAACTTGTTCTCTCCTCTCTGTCTGTGGGCTACAGTAAAAGGTGAAATAATAAGGAGAGAGAAAAAAGGAAAAAGATGGACAAAAACTTTCGTTACTTTGCTGTCAGTCAGAGTAGTTTCATTTGGAGTGTGTGTGAGTGTGTGACTGTGTGTGTGTGGGAGAGATGTACAAAGTTATAAAGTGTACGGGGATGTACAGTATTACACAGAAGCTTGGTTTAATTACGTGCAAAAGACAGATCTTGTTCTGTTGGAGAGTGTGAGGGGGGGATGCGTGACTGTTCACCATATCTCACACACATTTCTCGTCTAGCGGCAACTTCATTCCTCCATTTGTCTTCATTAAGGTCCCTCGTCCACTCCGACACCAACAGAAATCATATTCCACTTCCATCCTCCATATACACAAAAGTCATGTCCAATTCTCTCCCATCATCCTCACAATTTTTGTGAGGTGCTGGCTACATGTAATATCATTCGCATTGACACTGGGACTTTTTCTTGGGATTGAACGTCCATCAAGTGGAGAGCGAGAAGCGGAAGAATAGAAAAAAAATTATTATTATTTTTTTGTTTTATTATTTTTGAGAGAGAGATAGAAAGAGAGGGGGAGAATTATAATTGAAAATCCATGAGCACTTTTTATTATATTGGTCAGTTTTTTCCCCTCTCCCTCCTCTCCCTCTCTTTCTTGTAAATATGGTCAATTGTACAAGATTTCGCTTCCATTGTTGTACGGGGAATTAGGAGGAAGAAACAGACTGTTCTTCGTACTTCCTGGTTGGAGAGGGAGAGAGAGCAGAGACTGATTGCATGGACAAAAATCAGAAAAATGTGTATCTTGGAGTAGTGGCTGAGTCAGTACAGTGCAGTTAGTTTCCATGTTTTTATGACTTTTTTATTAAATGGTCCATTGTGGACGGTGGAGAGGAGAGGAGAAAAGAGAGGAAGAAAAAAGTGATTGTTCCATGGAACGAATGCAACAGGTGAAGGTTGTTACAGGTCATTCAAATTTAATTCTCGAATACTGCACAGACACACAATTCAACCCTCTCTTTACAACTACTTGTGTAAGCGTGTGTGTAGTGTGTGTGTTTGAAAGGAAAAGAACAACAACAACAGCGTTTTACTTTTACTCTCCGTCTCTGACCAGAGGAAAGAGAGAGAGGAAAAGAGAGGGAGAGCTTCTTTTGATAAATGAAGACAATCAGAAAATAAAAAAATTCAAATATAATCCTGAATGAACATACTCCATGTATATTTATTATTACGTTGATAAAAGTGGAGAGTGGAGGAGGAAGAAGAAAAGGAAATGCGTATAACGGTCGATGCCATGGATTATTAAACTCTTAAGCTTTCAAGATTGGCAATGGACAATAGGGAAGGGACTGAGGGAAGATCAGGGGAAAATGTCAAATAACAAAACATTGAGGCTTGATCATCTCACATCTGTGCATACAGGTGAGTGAGTGGATGTGTGCGTGTGTGATGTGATGTGATGAGAAATCTTTTGCACATTTCCTTACCCACTGTTAATAAACGGACAATTTGCATCATCAAATGGCTTGTGTCCCGTTTGGTCTTTTTTAACGAGGATATAAGAGGATCAGTCGAATCACACACACACACACTCACTCTCTCACATGGAATCGACTACAGTTTCACTTGTCTGTATTCCTTCCTTCTCCTCATCCTCATCTGCAAGAAATTGAAAGGATTGAATGTGATGTAACGAACCGATCATTATTTACTGCATAACCCTTCTCGCATTATTGCACTCCCCAATCGATGATGCATGAAGAGTGTGTGAATATTATGATAGCCCAGTCAAATAGTAAATAGCCTTCACATTTACCTTCTCCTCCGTCTCCTCCTCAGAATATCCCACCATTAGGGATTATACCAAGAAAATCCTTCGCTACATCTTCTACTGGGAATCAAAAATATTATTATGGGAATTCTACCTACCTTAGTACCACTGCTCAGTCAATACAGAAATTTTGACTAACGTTCCTCAAAAATTCTTTATTCGATATGTGCAAAATGTTGCGGAATTTTCCTTCCTCTCTCTCTCTCTTATTATGTAATCTTTCTTGAGACTCTCTGTGGGATGTCATGTTAGTTAGATTATGGAAGGGGAATAATGGCACGAGGAAAAATTCAACAATAAAGATGTTCAACTAGAAACAAACAAAGTGTGGAAAGAGATGAGAGGAAGAGAGAGACGTGTAAGTGTAAAAAAAGCATCACAATTTGTGTGTGTCTCGTTCCTCGTCATTTTTGAAGATCTGGAAGGAAGATCAAGGGAAGGAATGTGGAAAGGACAGTAACGGGATGTTTTTCCTTAAGTTTTTCTCAATTTTTTCATCTTTCTCTCTCTCTGTATTGGATCATCATTAACCGCTCACTACGGGAAGACCAATTACGTAACCACAAAATAATGAATCACGCAGTTTCTTCCCTCGTCTTCCTTCTCTTCTTCATCTTTTGAGAGAAAGAGAGTCTTCTTCTTAAGTCTGTGTCTCTTGATGTTCCACTCGGCTATTTTATCAAAAAATAATCTATGTGAAGGAGTGATGTGAGATGTCAGACTACAGTCCAATACATACGTAGTGGAGACACGCTATGGGTATATGTAGTGAAGATGAAAAAAAGAGACTGAAGCATAAAGTTCTTATATGTTGGCTCATGCTGTGCTTCCACACCATTTATTTCATTATATTCAAAAGATATTTTTTTACACAATCAACAATGCCATTGAATATTTTTCTATTTCAGACAATAATCATATAATAATAATAATAATATAAGCTTACAACAGTTGTACGTCAAAGGTACACATCAACGTGTGTGTGTAATGTGTCACTCTCACACACACAAGGTACATATGTAAGGTAATGTGTGTGTGTGTATTGAATGGATATATTAAATACATGTATGCATGTCAAATTATATGGATTTCTCATACAATATACTGTCTTGGCACGTTTATTTTCATCTTTTTCATCTTTTAGTATTACTAGTAGTAAATTATAAACTTCTTCCTTTTTTATATTTGTAATAAGGTCATTTACCCAATATTCTCCCTCTCTCTCCAATTTCCATTTCACAACTTCCGGAATTTCTCTCTCTCTTCCTTTCTCTCTACTTTTCCTGAAGGTGAAGGAGAGAGAGAGAGAGAAAGAGATTATTGTAACGTTAAACTTTTGTGTCTCATTACAATATAAGGAAAAATATTTATAAATATAATTTACGCACACATTTTCCTTCACTAAGAAATTTATAAACAAGTTGTTGTTGTTGTGCGTACCTTTAATTTTGGATTCAAATGAAGGTAAGACAACTCCACAAAAAATCATGGAGTTGATGAGGTGATGATGAAAATGATGAGTTCATACCCTTGTATCTTGTAATTTGATGTAACATAGTTATTAACTAGATTAAAATTAGTTTGATCTAACATGTAACTTATTAACTCCTTGGATCTCTTCTCATCCTTACATAGAAAATTCCACAGGTGGAAAAAAACAGTCTTATTTCATCAAAGTATTACATATTTAATCACAAAGTGAGCTGAAACAAGTTTTTACATACACGCTACATTTTGTATATTTAAGGGTAGGGAAAGATTAAAGTTTAAAAAAATGTGCGAAATTATAGAGAGGAGGGGAATAGACTTTAACTCTACGAACTACAAAAAGTTAGGATGTAAAACTATATGAATATGAATATTTTTAACGGTACCCCTCATTAAGCTTGCACTAAAAATCCGTAAAAGTTTTTTTCTAGTGTTTACGCGTTATATTTAGTTATTCTTGTAAAGGTTTAGAATGAATACGTGTGAAAGATAAAGGGGAAATTATTGTTGGAGCTAGGCATACAATATTTTGAGAGAAAAAAAATGGAAAAAATCAGAATATTTATCTCATAGTGGCTCATAATTATATGTACTGAGTGTAATATATTAAGTTACAAAAGGAAGGCGAAGCCATGTGTGTGTGTACTTGGCCCTGACTATCATACATGTTTTTTGATTACATATGACAATGTGTTTGTGTGTAATAATAATAATCAACGTCACACTTGACGAGAATAATGATTAAAATTAATGTAAGTGCGTTAGAAACATGAGGAACGTCTTGTCTTGTCTGTCTTCACTTCACTTCAACTTTGACCAAACTCTCATCGTTTTCCTCCACATATGATTCATCTCTTCACTAAACTTTGACCCTCTCTCAACATGAATGATCATGAAGGGGATTTTTTTAGGACGACGGTCATCCAGCCATCGTCGGTACTCTTCGGGTTCATAAGAATATCTTAAATTTAAATAGAATGGTTCTTTATTCACCAGTTCTCGTAAAACCCCCGTCACGTACACGTCGTCAATCCAAAAGAATCGCGAGTTGTGACTGACACGGAGGATCCGCTCGAGAACATCCGGAGTTATGAGGTAAGCCAGTCCACCACAATATTTTGGGTATGTGTCATGAGGATACTCTTCTCGTGTCACTGTCCACTTTTTTCCTGCTTCCTTCGCTTCCGGGTCACTAGGTCTCACTGGCTTTGTCCCTTCCGGGAAAACGTTACAAAGGAGTGTGTCCTCCGGGTTGAAACCGTATGTACGGGATGTGAACTCGAATAATTGGAATATGTCGATGAAAGCATCGTCATCCGTCTAAGGGGAAAAGGTTGGAAAAGTAAATACCCGGTATTTTAGTTTCTGATTCCCAGTGTTTAAAAAAATGCATACTAATCTGCGATATCTTTTTTCTATAGTCAATTGATATCTCTGTATGCAAAACCCTGTCAAGAAAAATTATGATCTGTCTCACCTTGAGGATGAACGTGGCTCCCGGACAAAAATTGAGAGCCCATTTGTAGCCCATCAAATGTTTGTAAGTGAGGTTTCTATACGTGTCGTGGAAATTCCCCGACACGATATCACCAAACAAGGAACTCTCACGGAAGATTGATTTCCCAATCATAGAGTCTTGTGACCCAGAGTCACTACCAAGAAGGAACACAAGTCGAATCGCCCAATTCTTCAGACTTTTGACGGAGCCCCATGTACCTGTCGAATAAATATATTTTTTAAAATACCGTTCCTACTCTACTTCTCCCGCCTATTCATGTCTCACGTTGTTTTTTTCGCATTAAAAACAGTCCTGCGTCGCCTTTATGTTAGTCGTATCGAGTGCCTTTTATTATTAAGAGGAGGGAAGTGAAATGGACTTACTGCGAATGGCTTGTCGTTCTGCAAAATGATCGGGTGCAGAATGAACGATGATCATGAAATAAATCCCATCGCCCAATGCCGAAGCGGGTTCATCCGGTTCGAAAGCTGGGGTGGAAGCAAAAAGTCCTTGTCCCGGTGGTGACTGAGATTTTGATTTCGCAGCACAAATTGACACATTATTCAGTATAAAATAAAAGTCTTGAATATCTAGTAAAGAATTGGAGGATGAGGATGATGAGGAGGTATGAGTGTATCTAGTGATAAAGTCATTTGGCACGTGGTCCACAGAGACACGGGAACTGTCTCGATAAAAAAGCCAAGCTTTCAACTGTTCATGAATATTTGTTTGTGGTAGGATTGTGTTGGTGGTGGTATTGTACGATGATTCTAACTGAGTTGTCGTCTGGGTCGTCTGGGTCAAAGACAGGACGTTGATGACTAGAGTGTATGAGCCAAAGGCACATATAAGAACACTTAAAATCTGTAAGGAAAATAATCATTTTTAGTTTTCCCGTGTCCTAGCTAATGTATGCGATGAAGTGTGCAAATTCACTATGGCTAAAAATATAACAAATAAAAAAAGACGAATCTTACTTGAAAAGTTCGAAAGACAAATTTCTTTGTGGGTGAGGTAACAATTCTGGGATTGTAAGAGTGACCCTTCCTTCCTCCTAGAGAGTCAAAACTATCTCTAGAGCGGGGGAGACTGAGCCATGTTGAACGATCAGATGACCCTGAAGAGTTGGGACTGTGGGTGGATACATAACCCTTTGATAAAAACCATGGTTCTTCCTGTAACAAAAAAAAATTTCATATTGAATTCAAATTTTGCTGTTTCTCATTCTGATCTCAAGACTTATATCTGTAGTACAATCAAAAGAAATGTACAATGTTTGACTCTTCTTTCTCTACAAATTTACCAAGATTACACTGTGTACTCTAAGTACACATGGTTAAAAATGCACAAGTAAAAGGCGCGGACTCATGGTGTGTGTACACATAATATAAACGGTACCTAATTAGAAGTTTATCATTGTGTTGACGATGAAGAGAGAACGAAGTTTGTAGGGAAGGTATAATTAATGAAGCAATTCTTCACAAGACAAAGATATGCTTTAGTTTCACTGCACGAATAAAGTACTTCCTTGGACACTACCCTCCCCTCATTCATTCATACTGGATGAATGTAAAAAAGATGGTACACAAAAAAAATCCTGGTAGCTAAAAGCTGTCATAATATTTACTACTTACAACACATCAAGTGCCAACCAAAAGTGCCACATCACACACAACACACACACTCACACACACGTCAGTCTCATTTCGTCAAGATCAAATAGACAACATTCCTCATTAGCATTTAGAAACCACGGCAGTGGTCCTCACACATCCAAGAACATTTTAACTGTGCTCTCCACACCACAACAAAATGTATACGTGTTTTTGTATCTTCTTCGTTTCTAGGAACGCCAAATGTATACACCCAATGTGTGTGTACATTTGAATGGACAGTTAACGTCTGGACAAATTCAAATATTACTGATTTTTCCTAATTAATGTGACACTCGCGTGTCTCATTGTGCTCACATCGTACATTCACAGAGTAGTGTAGTAGTGGGCAGGGAAAACATAAAAAACGTCTCCCTGTCCCATTGTACATCATTATTACGACAGAGAGAAAGGAGAAAGAGGGTGAAAAAAATTGTGGTGAGATGATCAACTAGGTAGTCTCAATGTGGACCATAATGGAACATAATAAATAACATAATGATACCTCGACACCCAGCCGTGCTTTTGTCTTGAAAGGACTATCATATATTATTACATACGTGTGTGTGTATGTAAGTAAATGAGAGTGTACTGTGTTTTCTCATTATCATCATGGATTTCATTGGGATGCATTAACAAAAGGGATGGAGTGTGTATAGTACAGATCTTCCATTTGTGGAATGATATATTATATCTACTTGAGTATGCATCACACTTCATTCAAAAATCTCTTCTCTCTGTCTACCTGCCACTCTTGTCATCCTCACAGCACTGGATTTCATCTCTCTCTCTCTTCTTCTCATACTCGCGTTAGTACTTGTCCTGTCATTTTCATCCTGCGTTATCACATCACTATATATATGTACACTTATTTACCTGTCCACTTGGACAGGTTCAACGAGGAGAGACACACACACAGCTACCAAATATTCTGTCCGACCGCATTACAATATGTCATCGATCTCCTACATCACCGCCACCAAACTTTTGGCTCATTGTCGTCTTGAGAATGAAATATACACACATTTATACTAGTATTTGTACGTAATATCACATTCTTTGGTAGAAGGTGCAAAGGATGCAAATAGTCAAGTCAAGTAGCTCTGACACTGGTTAATAAGTAGCTTTGCTCGATGCCGTGCTGTAATTCGTGTACATGTCTAAAAAAGGAAGTAGCTCACATTCCCTCTCTCTCAAATGCCCAACCGCTACTTTACTCTTACCTCCCCAATCTACATAATATATACTCACAAAGACACACACACGCAGAGTATTGTGAAGAAAACTCGTGTCCAATGATGACTTTCCATATATACAAAGAAGATTGTACCTACAATTACAATGGTTGTAGCCATTGGTAAAAAGATTGCAAGTGAGAAGAAACCATAGCAGATTAGGACTACTTAGGACACTACAGACACACACGCAAAAGACACAACCACCATCGCCGAACCAGACCAATATATATTTTTATTATTATTAGGTAACTTGAGAGAGAGTACAGCACTGCATCTACTACATATTTCTTTGTACAGTGCAGGACATATGACTTGAGAGGAGGAAAAACGTTGAGGACTTTAACCTCCTTGAATCAAAAGTAGTTGTATCATCTTCACCTTATTTGTGTGTCCTTTTACTTCCCCTCCCCTCCCCTTTGATTCCCCATTTTTTTCTACATACTCAACTCTCGTACATACAATCTCGTGTGTGTCATTTCATTGTGAACGTCTCTCTTTCTTGACAACTGTGTTTGTACAACACAGACACACACACACACACACAACAAAACACTTTCTATGAAATTGGTTTCGTTTCGAGAGTACACTGTCTTCAAATTCACATTCAAAACTTTATGTACAGATACACCCAAATATAAACGCAAATGTTAAAAATCAAATTTGAATTCAAGTTAAAAAGAAAAGGAAGTAAAACATTTTTTCTTCATGTATTCAACTCATGATTTGCTTTAGTTTGATGACACCCTCTCCTAATTTTTTTCTCATCCCATCCCATTCCTTCCACACACGACATACACACAAAAGTCGGAAAGAAATGAGACTCATCATCTCAAGTGACAATGACAACCCAGACACAAACTTTTCCAACAATCATGAACCAAATTTTTTTTCTCATTTTGTAAAAACAACAACAACAGACAAGAACAAATTGTTCCATTTGTACCTAAATTAACATGTAATTTTGATTACACTTCCACACACACTCTCTCACACATACCATGGATTTTGGGGAATCCAACAGGACTTGAGTGTTGAGAGACCATTTTTATGACACTTTTTTCTGAGTCAGAATACCACGACTTTGAATGCAAACGATGATAGTTTTACAGTAATACGGCTTAACATCTTTGTATGAGTCTGTGTGAGCTCACCTAATATATCCTGGGAGTTAAGGAGGAAGAGAGAGAGGTGATTAGAGAGATTCATCTTTCTGCACTCACACACGTAATACACGTACACACACACACCAGAGAGGTAAATAGACATTCCTCCTCCTCATCCCTTTGAATCATGCTTGATTTCCTTAATCTGTCCTGTTCAACTTCTTCTTTCTCAAAGTGACTGCACAACACAACAACAAAAAAACAAGAAGTTTCCGTCTTCCTCTTTCACCCCTTGCTGAGTTGAGGACCAAGCAGGAGAGACAGAGACAGCGGAGGAACGACATTTTCGTGGAATCTGTCTCAGCTCACACCTCATCCCCTCATCCTCATGTGCGTGTGTGTGTCTAGTGTCTACGTGTACACACACAATTGTGACCACACTACAAAGCTCCAAACAGGATTAGGACATGCCGATACACACACACATTCACACACACGCTTACCTAAAGTAATTCTAGAATTATATGAACCCCTTCTTGGCACATTACTCATTTACATAATGAGGAGGAGGGAAATACCGCCAAGGCTCCGGAAGTCACAGACATGAGTGCATCACACACACACAACACACACACTACAGATACACTGTGTAGACTGCAGTTGAGTCTGTAAATATGAAGAAGAAATGCAAAATAAATTGTGAGACTCTCTCATTCCATTCTGTAGAGTTCCATCACATTTAAATCCTTCTTTTCACCAGTAATAAGACAACAACTCTTGGCATTATGACGACATCCTACGTGAAGAAAGGCACTTGAGACTGTCCAACACATCCACTCACACTCACTCAATTGTACTTAATACCGTAAATCTTTGTATTCTCTTTACCCGTTGTATGGATACAATGTGTGTGTGAGAGAGAGATTGAGCGTATACAGTATTCATTTGATTCACTTCCTCTTCTCCTCCTCCACTCTTCCAGACCTCATGCTGAGTTGTTCTTTCTTCACTTTTCTCTCTCAAACTCCAATTCGCAGAGAGGGCTTTTTTGCAAAAAGAATTATTTCAACTTGAATCCATCTCTCTCTCCAACATAATACGGATAATGTAGAGAGAGAGAGGGTGAGAGAAGGAGGAGGCAAAAAACTGCAAGTGCTTTAATTCTTTGTCTATTTTTGAAGAGAGAGGGAGAAAGAAGGAAAATGGAGGATGACGGAACTGCCACAGAGTCATTGAAACCAAAAATAGGGAGCGAAGTTAATTTCCATCTTCTCCTCCTCCAAGTCAAAGGAATTTTACATTTTACGAAGGAGGAAATTGTATTCCATTTTTGTTCAGCTCTCTAATGTCGATAATGCCCAGCAGTAATAATTATTACCCCTGACGACACGACAAACAATTTTCTTCTTTCTTCTCCCCAAACCACCTGAATTGTACATCTGTGTATGCGATGGTGATACGTTATTTTTATTACGTATGCTACAACACAGAATTCAAGAGTGTCCCTTTATTTTGCTAGGTTATTAAGAAGAATTTTGCCTTGCAAATTTTTCAATTTACTCGTGACCTGCTTGCTTTACATCTGTAAATGGTTGTGTGATTGTGATTGCTAGTGTCTTGTCTGCACAGCCTTGGTTGATGAGTCTCAAAATAATATTATAATGAGGAAGAGGGGACTCAAACAAAATGCTAATTTAATTGTACAGTGATTGCAGGAGGAGGAAGAGAATTTGCGTGGGCATTGGCTATATAAAGTGAAGAAATTTACCTTGAGTTTATTAGCCAACATTCTCTAATTGTTTCAAAATAAACTGTATCACATTGCAAAGCTAAAAATTATATTGACACGACTAATTATGACTCACTTTATTTTGACCTCTCCTCTAAATTAATGAGGAGAGAGAAAAGGGGGATGACACGTGTACCTGAATTATTTATTATATGCACAAGATTTATGAATGTATTGATTCTTGGCTAAATCTCCTGTATATATTATGTAATGATTGTGTATTAATGATGCGAACTCTCTCCCCACGTGTGTCTCTCTTTGCCAAACAAGGGAATTAAATTACATGTATAGCAAACATTGACTTGATGAATGTGACACGTTGAGATGAGTAAGGATGAGAGAGAAGAGGGGGGGATCAATTAATACCCGTAACTGTACAGGGAACCTACTGTGAACTCAAAAAAATGATGATAATTGGTCCGACGTCTATTGTCTCTCTCTTTCTCTCTCATGTGGTCTGCCCAATGACTGTACAGCTAGAGTGAGAGAGAGAGAGAGAGAGTTGAGTAATACAGATACTTTTTACCAGAGCTTACGCGGATTTATATTTTATTTACACTTTTTACACGGTTGAACTTTTGCAAGGCTTTGCTCTCATTTGGGATTACACTACACCTGCTTCCATCCCTCCCTATCACACACACAGACACACACACACACGGTGAAAAAAACCCAAGGAAATTGTACCGACTATAATATCCACTTTGCCGTAATAAATCACGCTGCATTTGACCCACAGTGTCAAGTTGGGCTTAACCCAGAGCAGAGAGAAGGGAGGAGGAACGCGCGACTAAACCGCCGAAAGAGTCAGACTATCAAGAAGAAGAAGAGGCTGGCATCTCACAAAAAGGAAATACATATATGACAGCATGGTCTCAGAAGAAGAAGAAGAAACAACTCTCCCCGCACCCTATAATTGTCTCTGTGGCTAAAAGCTAAAAAGAATAAATCCCATCTTCATTAAATTTGCTCCACATTCACACCGTCCGATTCATCCATAAGGAAAAAACACATCTCTTCCTCTTCTCTTCTTCTGTGTGTGTGTCTGGAGAGTTGAAACCAACAGTTGCCGTTGCCACCAGCCATCATTGATGGGGCAAAAAAGGAAAACTCACCTTTATACTTCATATCTTTCACCTCAGAAAATCACCTAAGAAAGCTTGACAAAATGTATCCATGTGTAGTACACAATTCCTGTATTATTACACAGATGCCCATCCCCAGAGGAAAGTCGTTAGTCTAATTAGGATGAGAAACAACGAATTTGTACGTACTAATAACCTTCAATCCTTATGTACACCTTTGCATGTTTACCCGAAGAATCATAAGAATGAAAAAAAATTATGCTTATACTTTTAATTAGCACATCAAAATTAAATGTCAATTGAGACCCATTCTACAGCTTTTCTCCTCTCTCCTTCTCTTCTTCCTTGTATCTTTAACAGTCTAATGTGTCTGATGGATAAACAATGGAGCTGTCCATTAATACCCCATTAAAAACTGCTCCCTCATCATCATCATCATCTTCTTCGTCAGGATGATGAATCTTGTTGTTGTGAAAAACGACACACACAAACACAGTGTGTGTGATAAGGAATTGAGACTTGCCCTGACCATCCATGTTTGTATATTATCAAAAATTGTAATCAGTTTCAAATGTGATTTTTTCCTGGTATCAAACTAACCCTCGTGTAAAAGTTAATAAGGAAAAAAAGAACAACTTCTGGTTCTTTAGGTCTTACTGGCACGTCGAACTCTCTCTCTCTCCTTCTCTCTCTTGGACTTATGGACATGTTCATTCAATCAAATCCACACACACGCATACAAACCGTGGATTACACATAATGTGATGCTAAAATCCCTTCTCCCGGTGTATGTTGTAGTAAGAGAAGTGAAGTTTGGATTGGGAATCCGTATCCTAAATCCTCAATAGCTTGTAATAACACAATAAAAACTAGACAGAATAATGAACGCCGAGTCCAGATTAGAAGAGAGAGAGACAGGAGTAAATCCCATACACACACGACTTTTTCACAAAACTTGACTTACTTGTGTTAACCTTTTATTTACTCATCTCTCGGACAACATTTGAAGTCCGGCACAATCATCTCTCTCCAATGAATAATTTAACAGTTTTATAATATATTCTCAATGGAGCAAATATATGACATTGTCTTTAGCGAAGTCACACAAAACTTTTCAGTTTTTGTTTCTCCACTTCTCTTTCTTCTCCTCTCGTCACAAGTCCTCAATGGTGTGTGTATGTGTGTACAGTAAAATGGGTACAAAAAGCTCGTGTGTGTGTATTGTACACTTTGCAAAGTTTGTCTAAGTCCAACGGAATCAAAATTGAAAAAATTGCACATGGAATAGATTGCCCTGTTGCACCTGTACCTTGGATGCTTCATAAAAAAGTCAATTTTAAGTACACTCTGTGGTGTTCCACTGGGGTTCAACTTTATTGAGAGAGTAGAGTGACTGACAAATAATAAATTGAAGGAAAAAGGAAAGAATACCGCCGTCCCCCCTCCTCCTCCTCTCTTCTTTCTTCCCTTCTTTCTTCTCCCTCTGTTTACTTTACGATTTAAGTGGGTTCCTACTCTTTTTTTCCATCCTCATCCTCATCTCTGTCTACTCGTCTGCGTCTACTGCCTCTTGTTGTTGTTGTGAACAAATTATCAAGAAAATTGCTCGAATAGCTGCCAATTCACCACACGCTACAAACTACAGGCAAAACCATATTAAACAGCCAATTCCCAAATCTTAGTGTACACACAGTAGCTAGTAATTTACCTTTTTGTGTATAAGTACACATTGGATAATACACATGTTCCTCTCCTCTCTCCACACACACATGGAGAGAGAGAATCATCCCTAAAAGCTAATAAACAAGTTACTCCGTGTAAATACTATTATAGAGTTCACATAAAACACTGTCTGGGGGGATTTTTATCCCTTCGTCCACCATAGAATTAAAAAATTAACAAAAGAGGTTAGTAAGGAGCATCATTTTTGTGTGTAAAAGTATTGATCTTACACTCAAAATCTAGTGGCATCAAAGAGCTTTTAATGTGAAAATGGTAAATGAGTAAAAAAAAATGTTAGGCGTCATAAAATGAACATAACCAAAAGGTTCATTTCGACTGGAGATAGGTTCATCCTTTTTACTTTGCAACAATTACTTTTGAAAACGTATACTCAAACCCTACTAAAATTAACACTAAAATTTTAGGAGTGAGCAAAAATGTGTCATAAAATAAGGGAAGTTGTCATTGTGAAAAAAAATACTATGCAAGAAAGAATTTTTTGGGGAATGAGGCAACATGAAGAGTGGGCAGTGGAACTTTGCAGAGTTCACAAATCGAAATGGATTTCTTTGCTCACTGTTTAAAACATGATGATGTATTTATTTTGTTGTTAAGGTCTACATTTATTAGTATGTACAGTCAACTAGTCAAAAGGAAAAAGAAAGAGAGGGAGAGAGAGGCAGAAGTATCTCTTGTGAAGTTTATAAAATATTGTCAAGAAATTAACGTCTTGTGTAATAGGACGGTCAAACCCATGGACTTGTTCTCATCCTAGAAGAGAGGAAATTACTAGGAAGGGAGACTCCTTTCAAAAAGATTTTGACTGTAAACAGGGAGTAAATGTGTGTGTTTGAAATTGTATTCACACAAAGATTTTTACTGTCGTCGTCGTCACCGCTCAGAAGAGAAGGAGAGAGAGAGAGAGAGAGAATCTTTTGACGCTAGGCTGAAGAAGAATCAAATGTATAATAAAGTTTTAGCATTTTCAACAAAAGCTGTAGTTAATAGAAGAGACACATAGAGATGAAAGAGAATAGACTTTTAAACTGACAAGCATTTTATAAAAAAAGGGGGCTATAGTAAGAGAAAGAGAATGACAAGTTTAACTTTTGATGGCTGTTTAAAAAAAGAAGTTGGGCTACACACAAAAAGGCACACTTGTTCTTTTGGTTATGAAGTTGGTGTGCTATGCTTTCTTTCCATATAAATCTCTGATTGTCTAATGGAGAGGGAGAGACGGAAAAAAATTTGATGTTCATTATAATGATGCGAAAAATGACACCGACCATGTACCATTAATGTCTTTCATGTAATCAGAACATGGTTTGTGGTATGGACGCATTTGAAGATATTACACATTTGAACAGACACACAAATACACATTACCTACCTTACCTATATAGGGACACAGAGGAGTGGAGGGAAGAACCTCACACTCTTGAATAGTTCTTTTGTGATCAATTGACTACATTCAAAATCTTCCACATTGTTCCTGGACAGATATTAGTGTACATTATATACGTATCATGCAGAACTGTCATGGGGGAAATTTTTCTATGAGAGTCAAAATGAAACAAATTTAAAGGTCTACACGAAAGAGAATGAGAATGACGAGAGGAACAAATGTGAGAAGGATGGATCCATTCAGTTTTTTCATGTCGTCCAAATTGGAATTTCAAAAAAAAAAAAACACACACACACACACACACATTAAGACTGCTCTTTTTTATTCTTCTTGAACTCTCAATAAATATAAATGTGTGTGTGTGGAATTCTCATTGTTAAATAAGAACAAGAGTACAGGAGAGTGACAACAATTTTTAAGACATGAATGCCATATAGAAATATGCTTCAATTGAGATTATTTAGCACAAAGAGAGACAGAAAGGACAAAGTTTAAATAGACAAGTTGGATAGTGCAGTGGGAATATAAAAATGAGTTTGGCACATATACATCATTATAATTAACGGTCACCCCCGGTTTTTGTCTGAACCACGTCTCAAGGGAGCAACAGAGTCACACACACATTAGCTACATATAGTAAAATTGTAGTAGGTTCAAGTATCTCAGAAGCAGGGAAAAAAGTCATGAAAAAAAAGTCATCATCAGCCAGCATTGTGGTAACTCCCTATATACTATAGTTACTTATACTGTATACGAAGGTTGTTTTCGTAGCTGCAGTTGACTGCATATAAAAAAGGCGTATAGTTTTAATGGAGGATTACCTGGCTTTCCGTACTACTTGCAGTACACATACATTATTATTGTTTTGTACATTGTATCATATTATTGTGATACAATTTGTTATCCTACATACGAATAATACAATAATATGGTTTTTTTGTGGTCCTCCACTCTCTGCCATCATACTTTGAGTGTCTCATGTATTCTTATTGTGTGTCTGTTGAAGCCAGAAGCAGGAGCAGCTCAATGTCAATGTCAAGATTGTAGTCTCAAAAGAGTTGAGAATAATATTATCCAATGTAGAATGCACTGCACTTCGTTACATAAAGGTCAGGTCTTCCTGCACATGCAGACGAAGGAAATTGTTTTGTTGACCTGATTTTCCACAAAATAATTCCGCATAGTTTTCCGAATGTTTCACAACTCTCATCCCACATACACACACACAAAATTAATCATAAAAAAGTATACGTGTACACATAAGATAGCAGTGTGTGTGGAACAACAACACAACAGAATTACACGGTCTCTCCCCGTCCTACGTACATACAATTCTTATTGTTGTTGTTATTATTATTACTATACTTTTCATCCTGTCAAAATCCTATAACTAGATAGACGGATCAGAAAAAAACCCATCTTCATCATTCCCTTCACACACACACACTATGTACACTCGAACATACAAACGGAGAGAGGGAGAGGAAAACAGCACAAATTCCTTTATCTCTATTCACAGTTGAAATGAAATCCTTCATTGATACGGACAATACTCGTACAAAACCTAATGACATGCATGAAGTTGTGTTTAAAAAACGAAGAAACGTGCAAATAGAGGCAATATGTGGTTCTCTCTCTCTCTCTCAACACACACACACACATTGTGTACCTTCCCTGGTTCTTCTCAAGCCTGTTTTCATCTTGTACGTCAAGCCTTCCTCCTGACTTCATCCAACCTCATACCAAGTAATAATAGGGATACTCCTGTGTGTGTGATATGATTGCACAAAAATCTAAAATGAATAGTCATGGCAGTGCAGCCCAACTTACACGTTTAAATAATTCGAGAGAAAATTAGAAGGTAGCTCTTTCTCTCTCTCTCTCTTTGGCACTATGATACTCTTGCAAAACCCATTTTCCATGCTTTTTGGCACATTCAATATAAAAATTCTTTTTTTTCTCTCTCTATTTCTTGGTCATTCTATTGATTAGCTTATGATGATTGAACCAGATACGGGAGAGAACGTAGACATTCAGCCTCATCTTACATCCGTGTTTTTCTACCCACCCCTTCCCTCCTTCTCATGTACTGTACACCAATATCACACATACACATGTTTATGTCTATCTATATATAATGTATACATTGGATAAATCATATTGTACTCTAGCATTTACTGCTGCATCCAGAGTAACAAATAGTAAACCAGGTTTTTATCAAATTATTACACAACGGAATTTCTCTCTGTGCAATTTCCTCCTCTGACGATGAGACGAGTCAAACGATGTTTTGAGGAATTTCCCTGTTTATATGCCGTATGTATGCTGTGTGTGTGTGTGTGTGTAAGTCAACCGTCCATGACCATCGCTTGTCGATTCATAAATAATTGTAAGAAAGGGAACATAAAAGGGAAAAACAAGATGTAAATTGGAGGGAAACATCGCTTCAACGACAAAGTGTATGTTTGTGTGTGTGTGTGTATAATATACAATATCTCATGTACTCGGAGAGTGTGGCCTGTGAAAGAGAGTCACACACACACACACGAGAGAGTTTAAAGAGGGAAGAAGTGGATAAAGAAGAAGAATTTTTTCACATAAATCAATTGATGCGTTCATCAAAATTACCCGATGACATCCCCAACAGAGTTTCCTGTTACACAAGTCCGAACAACCAAAATGCATTATAATACTTTTACCACGACGATGACCACGTCTGTGTGTGTGTACATTTGTCCATCTCATTTTATGCAAGTCTTTCTCTCTTTACATACAATGCATGATAATAGTGATAATATTCTCTCTCTCTCTCTCTCTCTCTCTCTCTGGTGTGTGTACAGTTTTGAAGAGAAAAAGGGTTTCTTCTCACATTAAAATGCATGGCGGATGATGAGGAAAAAAACTTTTTAACTAAACGGCTTGACTACGTGTTAGTTGGTCATAATGACGGAGTTTGAAAGCTGATTAGAGGCAGAGCTGGACAAGCTGTGATTAATCTTTAAATGGGGGTAGGAGGGGGACTGGCCAATGTGTGTGTTGTTGTTGTTGTGTTGATTGGAACATTTATCATGATCCAATTTTTTCCGAATAAACAGCTAAAGCTCATCTCTCTCTCCCTGGTTTTGTGTGTCTCACAATGTCTACAGTTTCCTCGTCGCTCATGTCAAAAACTGAAATGTTGTCATGGGTCCTTTTTGTCAACAGGAGAATTGGTCAGTTGAGTGAAATTCAAGTCCTTCCATGTCATGTCCAATGTCACATGGACCATGTGAAATGATGAGACAACATTTTATTCCAATGAGGAAATATTTCGTTGCAACACAACAACAATTGAATAGACTTTAGTGACAACAATACAAGTAGACTTTTCGGATATTCTGTGTGTTCTGATGTTATGCAATGCACCCACCACGTAACATGGTACACCCCATTGAGTTGAGAGTGGAGTTGACCCATCTCATGTGGTTGGGTCCATATCAAAGTCCATTAAAGCTCAAAAAACTTCGATTCATGACAAGAACTTTTCTTTAATGCTCCTTTCGCCATTTGCATGATTTTATCGTCCGTATTAAAAATCCTTAATCCAATCATGGTCAAAGAAAATGGTCCAATATCCCCTTCACACACACACAGTCACTAAAGAGGATGTGAAATGTGTTTGTGTGTGTGTGTTGTGTTGTTGTGTACACGTTGTGTTAAAAATTCCAACTTTGAAAAACTAAAAGGTTGAGCTTATTGACCTTTGTCTCGGTTAAAACACTGATATGATAATGTACACACTGAGAATGCATAAATTCAGTTATGTGTTGTCGTGATACAAGATACACAAGATATTTTACCTGTGTGTGTGTGTGTAGAGAGAGAGAGAGGGGAAGAGGGTGAAAAATAATAAGCACATAAATTCACGCCATTCTCATCCAAGTCAGTTTCATTTACATAATTAATTCAACAACTTATACTCCTCGACAGTATTTTGAATTCTCATCTTGAAAACTCAGCTCTTTAAAAAGAGTTCACACACACACACATTTAATTGGTAAGATCAATTTCAGAGTTGATAAATATGATCAGCCTCAGGCGCAAGGGGGGTTCATCTGCATTTCATTCGTCAAAAGATTTTTTTTAAACCCCCTTTTTTGACATAGATCTTTCGATAATAAAATATTGTATCGTTTGCACTTCTCTTCTCTTTGACCATCCAAGTAGTCAGTAGCTAATAATTAGCAAAATTTACGATTCAATATTTCTTCTAGTCAGCATGTCATAAAATGAGGAAGTTTTTTCATTCTTTCTTCTTATCTCTACTCTTAATGAACGTCAGTCATTCGGTGTGAGTGCATAAAATATTTAATTTTCTTTTTCCCAAACTAATCCATACTTGTTGAAAGATATGAAAATTTTTCTTCGAAAAATACGAAAATTTTTGTACCCCTTTAAAAACAAAAAAAACTGAAGAATCGCCATTTTCACTGTAAACCAGTTCTCTCTCTTCTCGAAGGTCCTTTGCTATTGTGTCTTCAACGTTGTCAGGATAATTGAGTGACTTTAAAATTTAAAGTTTAAATACATTTTTAAATAGAATTTCTCTCAAATTGTGAGATCACTTCCTTTTAGACATTCAGCAAACAAATGAAGACAAAAATACTGTTGCATTATCCATAAACATTTAATTTACAGCTCTGAGCGTGTTTTTGTTAACTCACAGTTAAAATGTTCAAAAAAAATTTACATTCCTTTTATTCTTCGACCAATAATTATTTTTTTAAGAAAAAATTTCTTTCTTTGTTCCGATTGAGCAAGCTTCTAGCCTTCACCTTCCCTCAAAAAGTTTGTAGCATCTGTACTACGTATTTTTCAGTACAAGTCGTAACTAAGAAGCTGATGAGGATCAATTAAATTCAATTTTACATTGAATGTTCACAATGGTTCATCGTAAAATCAGATTAGTTACTACCTGTCGCCAAATGATGAACGAATTCCACCCTCTTCTCTCCTTCTTTATCTTTCTCTTTTTTGCTCAATCCACTTTCCTCTCTTTCTCAATCCTTTGGGTGTCTTTTGTTTGACCCTAAAACTTTTGACTCTTCACATCCTCCGTAATCCAGAGTCACAAAAGTTGCTCGTAAAATTCCAAGTAGAAGTAGAAATAACTCATGATCCCTTATCTGACCCAGCCGCTTTTCCTTTTTTGTGTCCCTCCTCCCTGCCATTCTTTCACAGTCAAATTACCATGGGAAAAAGTAAAAGTTTGGAGCCTTTACTGCCTTTAATGATTTTTAAAAAGAAAAATAATCCACACAAAAAATCGCCCCCAAACTTTTTTGGTCTTTGGAGTAAAATATTGGAACTTTCCAATCCGAACACATTAAAAAATCAATTTACAAACTCTACATTTTAAACTGGATTGTGCAAAAAAAGGAGTAAGAGCCTACTGTACCTAGCGTAATTTTTATGTGGAGAGAAATGATGATGGGAGTACATGAGCGAGGGATTAAAAATCAGTTAGTCAAATTAATGGAATCGGAATGGATTTGAGCAGGTCAAAGGACTCGCATCACGACTCCCCATTGAATTTCTCATGGTCATAAATTTGTAATGTAAACAAATGATTTGAGAAAGAGAGAAAAATGCTCCTCTTCCTACAGTATCTAGTTCAACACTCTGAGTCACACACACACACAAATTGTGATTGTGAATTCATCATGGATTCGATGTAAGATTGAATGGAGAGTGTTTTCCCAGCCGTGGAAGGATGAACAGAGCAGTTGAGTAGTAACAGTAGCAGCAGCCGGTCGAATCATTGAAAGTGGATGTGGTATTGTAATAATTACACTAGCAATAAAATTACATTCTGGTGTTAGTCGGCCCACACACGAGTTTTCCCTTCCCCCTCCTCCCTTCTCTTTCTCCTAATTTCCTGATTCTGATTGTAACAGGTTAACAGTCAAAAAGTACCTGATTGCATAACAATAGCACGGCGTGATAATCCTCCTCAATCCCTGTCCAAATACACAAATTACACATTTCAAGAACTCTCCGTTCCATACACACACACATACACACACGAAAAACTCTTGTTGTGTGAAAGACAGAGTCCTTGAAAAGTTTCAAGTATCATCTTTCAAAACAATAACAAGTCCATTTATTGTTCAGATTGGAATTCAATTCTTCTGCTTCTTCTACTTGTCCACTAAAAGATTCCCTCCCGTACAATCACATCCGACTCACACAAATTGTGATGCACAATGTTTCCCTTTTAGCAAAGTGAGAGTGAAGTTGGTTGAGTCCAAAGTCCAATGAAATTAAAGAGGGTAACGCACTACCAAATACATAATATCATATCGTTCGACTATAAATTTATATATGAAGTGGGGACGAAGAGACAGGTATGGAGTATGTGTGACTTGATCGACTCCTTCCTATTATTATGTTCATTAAAAATGGTCTCGGAAATCCTCCGAGTTCAATATCTGTCTACTACACATACAGTAGTACACACACACACAAAATATTGCGTCAGTGAGGAGTGTACAAGTAGTATGGCCTGTCGTATTAAAGTAAGTACCTTCAATTCTTAACAATACGAGTATCAATGATAATGTCCCCTTATTATGGTCTGAAAAATGACTGAAAAAATGACTCATGATAACCATATTGTTGTATATTATATATAGATTACATAAATGATGTGTAGCACAACATTGCTCTTCCATGTCTCATGTGATGTGTGTGTGTTTGGTGGGGTGGAAAATATAGAAATGAGTCTTACTTGTGTCGCATGTGGTTTCAACTTGTATAATCCTGTAATTGCGTTCTCTGTGCAGCATATTTATATATAATGGGAGGGGGACGTCTCATCCACACCATACAAAGACACACACACACACATGCAGAAAAAGAGACCGACTTGAAATCTATCTGCGGATAAACGAGAGCTAAAAAGCGAAAGCTATGGCTCACGAATCCTGACACTTTGCACGAAAGTCACACGGGACTGGAGCGTCAACCTTGGAAGAAAAAGGAGAGGAGGAAAAAGTCCAAGACACCCGATGATCACGTATTGTACCTTCTCACACACAAATCCTACACCTTCCCTGACCATCATTATACATACACACACAACAGGGACGAAACAAAAGAGAGTATCATAAGCGTGTGTGTGTACTAGGATATCTGTTAGACTTTTTATCGTAACAATCACAAAATCAGACTCTGTGTCTTTCTCAAATCACATCCCCCTCTTTTGCATCTGATTCCAATTCCTTATCTCATCTTTTTATTATGCACATCATCATTTGCTATTATTCCACTCTCAGTCCACTTGTTCCATTCCTCAGGTTCAAGGTAGTAGTCATAATAAATTTATGACGATTGACTTTTAAGAAAAACGTATCATCTCCAAAAAAAATCACACGCTCTCCCCACACATCATTTACTCCAATCCTGGATGTAGTGCAGTGTGTATTGGAGGGTAGAATTTTGAGAAAAAGTACTCGAATACATTAGTCTAACCACAACTAGCTTTAAAAAACACACCAATCCAAACTCCTCTCAATTTTGCCTCTATCTTTATTCTTCACCATTCACTGTGTACTACAGTGTCATACAGCATTAGCCTAATGAGTACCACATGATTATATAAAGACAAAGTTGAGAGTCCTCGGAAATATTCGGCTCTCTCTCTATTTCTGCAAAAAAATTGCTAATCGCCTGAGAAAACAAAATACCTTCTACGTACTTTGCGATGGAGAATTAAAAACATGTGTGACGTGTGTATGTATGCATAGAAAGAGAATTTCTACGTAGAATGGAGAAATGATGAAGGTTCAATATGAAAGGAATCTCTGGCAGTACAAAATTGTAGACTCGATATAGATTCGCTTACGAGATGTTATGTACTCTGAATAGATAATCCAATCAATTATGCCAAGATTACAAGCCACCCTCATAGAAGAGAAGACGGTAAAAAAAGCAAATTAATTTTTTTCCGATCATCCTTTCCTTACAGATTATTTCTTTTATACATATGTACGGGAGGAAGATGGAGGAGGATGGATAAATGCAAGTAAATGGATGAAATAGACAAAGTAGTAGTATTAAGGGATGATTAGGGTTGAGTGGCCAACACGGTACACACTACACACACACGGAGTTCTATTCCCTACATTAATGCATGGAATAAAAAAATGTCTACATGTGAGGTAGCTGGACGGGAGGAGCACATATGGTGTGTGTGTGTGTTTATAAAGGTGGACGGTGTATGTGGAAAAAATAATGTTGGACAGTAAAAAAACGCTTGTGGGCAATAATCGAATTTGCTCTCTCTAATTAACCGGAGACAGCCAAGTGTATCAATAAAAGGATTTTTATCCTCTAATATTTTCATTCCTCGCCGGCTACTTTTCATTTGTGCAGTACATACTGGATACCTAAGATAATAGACACACACACCGTACCTAGCAGAATTCCTCTGAATATAGCTTCTAAGAGTAAATTAGTGTAGAAAAGAGAGAGAAGGAAGAAAAGGGAAGGTTAGTTATGAATCCATCAAGTAGAAGACGAGAAGAGAGAGAGAAAAAATTGTGTTTTTAGGGTTCTTGGCCCGATCAGAATTTCCCTTTCCTTTTTTTGTTAATTTTCCATCGATATTTATTGTCCGAGAGGAAGACAGAACTCCATGGATCCTTGCGCTCTTTTCTACTGTAGGCTATCATAGCCGTAAAACAAATTTAAATTAAGCACACCTTCCGTCTACTCTATACTTACACAGTCTATTGTGTGTGTAGGGTAGAGAGTGAATCGACCCTCTCTCTCTCACACACACACACACGCAGGTAGTACAATTTACGATTGGTAATTAATAAGGTTTTCTAACGTCTCTCTTCTGCTGTCTAGAATATGTACTTGTGTGTGTGTGCATCTGTAAAATTTCTTTCTCCTCCTCTTGACAAGATCCTTGTCGGTATTTGAACACACAATGCGTGGACTATGGAGGGTAATATATTACCTTTCAGAGTTTCTCCAGTGACTTTGAGTTCCCATGAAATGTAAAAAAAATCCGTACCGAGAAGAATCTCAGTTTAAATTTTTGTAAAATGAATATCCTTGAAGGCATTGGCGACTAAATGGAAAAAGATTATTATAAGAGAAGAGGAAGATGAAAGAAAAAAAGAGGAAACCACAATATTTTTCACATCCTCCTCCTCTTCTTCCTCCTCCCAATCTTCTCTTTGTATTGTAACGTTTTGTGTAGGCAAATAAGACGGACCGCATCAACTAGCTAAATCAGAAATTGAAAGGCACTATCTAAATTTTTGAAGTGTAGAACGTGTACATTGTGTAAAATATTGTTCTTGTATTTTTTGCCTCCTGTCTGTGTCTGAGTGTGTGTGTGTCTATGTGTGTGTGTGGAGGAGACAAAGAGTGTGTTAAATTTTTTTTACAATCCGAACATCCCATACATCTGTTGTGTGTGTGGATGTGCTCACACTAAGAATAAAAAAACAGATGAAGGGACGTCAATGCGTACGGAAAAAGTATGAATCTGATCATTTCTCCTGGAAAAAAGTGAAGGGGAGGAGAGATCAAGTGGGATTTTGTCTGAACCAGCAGCTAACAATGGAGGATGATGAAACATACATGACATAAACTACACAACAACAACAAAGAGGGAAGAGGATGGACTCTGGAGTCCAGACACCCTTTTGTGTAAAGTGATGGTGTGCCGAGGGACACACACACACACTCACAAAATGACGTAGTCAAAAAAAGGGTTACAACTTACAACAATGTAATTTAATATTTCTTGGACCATTACTTTGGACAACCTTGTATTATTGACTACCCCCAGACACGGGGAAAACGGGACAAGGGTGAAAGAATCCTTTCGACTTTTATAAAAAATTGAAACAAGAGAGAGAGGGAAAAGTAAAGAACAAAGTAGAAGAGTAGTAGTAGAAGATGTTGGAACAAGGAAACCCAGAAAAATATCATGAAGAAAATCCTCTCGGCACTTGCAAATCAATGTCAAACTTGTCTAGATGCTCTGAACGATAAGGAACGCAAAATAATAATAAAAAAATCCCCTAGAAAACATGTCCAACGACACAAACCTCGTTTTATTGGTCAACAATGTCTTGCACACATACACAAACACACACACACACACGCAGTACAGTGTGGAAAATCAATGTGCTCCATTAGTACTACTTTGAAAAAAATTTATACGTATTCCCTCAAATTTACAATTATTTTTTTGACAATGACACGCAGTCTTCTTCTTCCTTGGACACACATAACACATACAAGGTGTACACATACACAGGTACACAAAAAAACTATTAAAATATTATTATATGGCCAACACAGCATACCAAATGTCCAAACGTAATGCATATTCATATATCGACTGTGTTTAATTTTCTTCAATATTTCTGCATGTAGTTATGTGTGTTGCCCCAACACCAAAAACTATGCTTATCAACTGTCAATCGTCTTCTCTCTTCCCAGTGCAGAGTGTCCTCCTCTCACAACAACAACAACAACAAGACCACGTCCAGTAGTAAAGAATAAAGTATGACAGAGGAACACAAGAAAATGGTGGTGGAGAGAGAGAGAGACCTGGAAATTTATTTTATGTTCCCCCCTGCACTAACAGTAAATCAATTTTATAAGATGTAATATGGGATCTGCATGGATCAGATAAGAAAGATGAGGGAGAGAGAGAGAGTCAAAACATTTGAACCAAAGGGCTTTAAAAGAGATCATGTACATATCCTATGCGAATGGACTTTTTTACATGTTCAACTTTCCTCGTTTTTGCAAGAAAAAAAACTGAGTAAACCGAACAGAACTTGAGTGTACGAGGAACGTAAAAAGTATGTACTGAACTTTATTTGCATAAAGTATCAAAAATTATGAACATATATTATTTACTTGGCTTATTGGTAGTAGTAGTCCCTATTTTTATGAGCAGTCAAAAAGAAATTCTTGTAGCATCATTATTTTTTTGGAATTCTTCTTTCTCTCTTTACACTAGACATTTGTGGGGTGATAAAAACGGAGGATTATTTTTTGAAGACAAAAATTCTTAATTATTTGAAACATGTCATATCTGTTGTGTTCAGATATTTGTGTAGAAGATATTTTATGATGGTGCTTTAACTGCCGTGTGTTCATACATGATACGATTTATGAGTACACACAACCTAAATTTATGTTATGACACATTTAAAGCTACAATAGTATTTTGATTGTGATAATCTAAATGGTGAAAAGTAATTTATTGAGAGACAAAAAGTTGAAACTTACAAGAGGCGTTATAGTATCCAGATCATCCATGAAATTATTGGAAATATTGTCATTTCCTCCAAAAGTATTTTTAAATTTTCTCTTGGGTCCACTCTCCGGACTTTCGGGTGGACTACTACTCTCTTCCTCGAATGCTCCCATGATTTTCACCCTCTCTCTCCACACACACGCACAAACACGTGAATGTGAATTTCTTCTTCGAAGAACTGATTAAATGCGATAATTATTTTTGGAAAAATTTAGTATGAAACATAGTAATTGTTTTGTCATCGTAAACTTTGACGCAAACACACAATCATTTTGAAAATTAAAAAAAAACAATTTTTTAATTGCTGGAGTAGAAAAGAAATGAATGTGTCATTAGTATGTTTTGCACAGTCAAATAATTATTTATCTATTCATTTTTGTAAACTTTTTTTTATAAACAACTCGTGAAGAAGCACTCAAACGTTTTTAAAAAATTCCTTCTTCACAATTTAAATTTTGAAGCACAAAAAAGTGGATAAAGTCACACCAATAATAATAACAATGAGGGAGTTTTGCTTAATGTCAACTTTCTTTGTCGGCAACTGACGAGGCTAGTCATTCCCCCCTTAATCATCTCCTGTGATGGGATCTCCAGTACTTTCTGTCTTCCAGGATTGAATATATTATACTCACTCTCCACACGCACATTAGTATAATTCATAGACAATTTCACAGCACCACAACGTCCGTCACTTTGTAATCATTTTAATGTTAATGAGGATTGGAGGTGCTAATGTTTAAATTATCTTGCAATGTAACACTCTCCTCCTGTACTCTCAACACTACACAAAAACACACACATACAATACACTGTGTGTTTGTGCACCCTGGACACACATACTGGACTGGGTAAATGAGTTCTCAATTCCGAGTGAGTGTGTGTATAAATGGTTGTCAATCTCAATGTCGTTCAATTTGAAATAAATTGAGTTGTCATGAGTCTTTAATTAAGAGATTCTCGACGGGGCCACCTCAATCCAACCAAAACAACAACAACAATCAAGCGAAGAAAAAAAACAACAATTAAAATTGTAAGGTCCAACACACTCGGAGGATTAATTAAGAATGCCAATGTTGACAAATGATGTTTTCAATTTATATTGACACTAGTCTGGTGTGACTGTTCCACACACACACACACACATTCATCCATCCCACATGCAATGCATGGAGGATGGTGTGGGTTTTGAGGGGATGTGAAATTTTGTCGGAATTTTTATATAGGACAAAAAGGCAGTTTCCTGTTCTCTCTCTCTGTGAAGTCTCTCTCTCTCTTCCTTACGTTCTCGCCCTCCGTCTCACAACCAACTGATAGAAAACTAAAAAAGCAACACGCTCACCTGAGCTGTGGTGGTGGTGGTGTCTGTGTGTGGATGCAGCTCCCTTCGATCAACAATACAGAAGAATCCCCAACACTTACTAGCACTAGTACACACACACCACACACTAGAAGAAGGAGGGTAAAGGTACACTGTATCAAATGGTGTGTGTACATACACACACACACATAATTTTCATCCGTTCTTATTTCTTTCTGATACAATTTTCAAGGTAAAATCTTCCTCCTGTCCCATATAAAAGCTCATCCCCCCATCTCAGGATTATATCAAATCTTTTATCTGTACTCTGGTAGTGGTATATGACGACAAACACCAAGAATGTGTGTGTGAACAAAGTTCCAAAGGGTTCAACACACAAAAAATTTATCTTTTGTCCATAAGTATGTAACAGGTAGGTCGTCCCGGTCGTTTTCTTCTGTCAAGGGGTACTGCTCTACACACACATTATGAACATATGGATTATTATGGGAAAAGGGTTTAGTAAAACATGTACCATATAAATAATCACAGCGGAAATGGTCCACCATAATAATAAAAACCTCAGAGAAATGAGTAATATAAACATTTGTATGTCTATATGTGGTTCAAAATTGTATTTTTAAACTTTGATACCTTCACAAAGTATACTGAGTCCTAATGGACTCCTCCTTAATGGTCCCTTTGGATCTATCTGTATCTCTTCATATTGTACCTACATGTGCTGGAACAGATGTGACTAGAGATTAAGCAAGACAGGGAAAGGGTTTGAGCTTCCATTTTTACTTTGGAGCTGGAAGCTAATTTTGATGCAGTGCCTTGAGATAAAAAGGGATTTAACACAATAATGGATTTTTATATTTAGTAACATTACAGTAGAAAGTCTTTTGAATTTCTTCTGAAAAAAAACAGTTACATGGAATTCCTTTGACTGTCTTCAAAAGTTTTGAGTAGACTTTAAAGTTTTCATGGTGTACAATGTACAGGTGACTAAAATTGGATTATGATTTTTTTTCTCTAATGTACTTTTTGGATTAAAATTCATAGGGTGTACTCCACATTAGTCCACTCACAAGAGAGAAGGAGGTACAGTTATCATAATTTCATAATTACCCTCACATGGAGACTGTGTCGTAATCAAGTGGATAAAAAATTCACAGAAAAAGTAAAAATGTAATGTTTGGTGGTGGTGGTGGCAGTGGTCAAGATATCATACGGCGTCATGTTTCCGTAGACAAAGTCATTGTTTTAATTCCTCCCTTCAGAAGGGAAAGAATGCTTTTCATAAAACACAATAAGGAGTGAGTAGATAGTAAGGAGTTGTAGGAGTTGTCGACTTAATTATGAAGAGGAAAAAAAATTAACCTGTTTTTAATTAATGTTTTTAATTTTCTGGGGCATGGCATGTAACTCTGTCTCCGCAAATAAAATTCCGTTGTGTCCGCTCCTGCTCTTGACTGATTTATTTTGTGGTATTCTTGTCGTTCTCCTCTCTCTCCCTCTTGTCACGCTTTATTTATCACGTTCATTTTGATTCGAACATGCATTATGCAATGAGGTTGTCAATTCCCTCATTGTCATTGGGATTGACAATGACAATGAAAAGAAGAGAAGAGGAGAGGATGATGCAACGACGTGATAATATTATTATTGTGGTAGTCTAACTGTACAATTTGTGGTTTATTATTATTGTGTGTAAAACTTATATTGGTAAATTTAATACCAAAATAATGTTTCCCTTAATTTTTACTGTTTGTTTTTTTCTTCTTCTTCTTCTGTGTCTCTTCACATTACTTCGCAAAGAAGTTCAAGTCATGAAGGCAGTTGGACAAAAAACAATAATAATGTTTATCTCTTATTATGTAAATTATTTGTAATACAAGGAGTTATGTAACTCGGATTTGACGGTTCCATTTTTTTACAATTTATCATCTTAATTATTACATAATAATCCCACAGTATTGAACTTTATGAATGTCAAAGATAAAAGTTGAGACTCTGCAAGAATGACATTTTTCCCTAGCACAAATACACACACACACACACACACACACACACACATCACACACACACACACACACACACACACACACACACACACACACACACACACACACACACACACACACACACACACACAGTAAAGAGAGATAAAACTCTTGGCAATTGAAATCAAAATCGGTTGCTCTTTGTATTTTTTCTATGTTTTAACACTTCCTTCTGTTGACCTTAATTATTGTCGTAGTCTCGTGTGTGACTAGTATACTTGGTACTTAGTTTATTTTACAGTATCTTTTCAAGTTTGTCTCCCCCAGGAAATTATATTCGGAAAAAAAGAAGAAGGGGATGGACAATGGTCGGGTCTTAATCCTGTCCTCCATATATCCCCCTATGGGACTACTAAATAGGTATAAAAAGTAAATGATAATGATAATCACACACAATATATGTTTGATTACTGATGCTCTCCACAATTTTATTGTTCCACTCCAACCCTAAGACCTTATAAACAATGTCTTGACTCATTCTCATCAACAAGAAGAACAAGAAGTGTGTGTGTGTGTGCAAGGGAAGAGTTGCAGTGGAGGAGGAGGAATTCTTATAATCCAGTTTTTGTGAGAAATTAAATGGTATTATTTTCCTTTGACTCCTTCTTCCAGTCCTGTTATCCCCCCTTCCTCATGTTTATTTTTATGTGTCCAACCTGTTGCCCCTCTCTTCTTTCAACTTCTTTCGACTGTGCATAATCCTGTCCAAAGTCATGACAATCCTTTAATTGATTATTTCAACAATCATTATACTCCTTCCCAATTGACAATCTTCTTTCTCCTCTCTCTTTCTCTCTCTCTCTCTCTTGTTTATAACGAGAAACATGTAATTACATTTTATTTCAATTATTTTTATTTTCAGCGTATAATTGGCGGAAAGATAAGATCACATTTCAGTCTACGTAAAAATCTACTACTCATCCCAGGTACAAGGAATTTGACCCCATTGTGACAGCCAACCAACAATGACACACGGACTATGAAGATGGGATTAGATTTGGACTGTCAATGACACACACGGAAGTAGAATCCTTCACTCTGTGTGTGTGTGATCGATAAATACGAGCCACTCTTTCACAGCCGTTTTATTAAAACATGTGATTTACAAGTGACTGTGTGTGTGTTGGATAACTAACGTGCATTACCCGTAGATATATCAAATGCACGTCCAAAATCCTCCTCCCCCTACTTTTTGATCGTGAATCATGAAGCAATAAAATATTATTTGAGAGGGAAAAAATGACCGAATCTAATTTTCAATCATTCCTTAATTCCTTTACATTTACTACACATTTGTTATGCGGCCACTGAGTTGGAAACATGTAAAAAGATTTTATGATTGAATTAGAATGGTAGAGGAGGAGGAGGAGGAAGACGGCAAAGAACGGACATTCCATTATATAATAGTAATGAATATACATGTTTATTCATGTACTTGAACTTGTAATTTGTACTATACCAGTGGACACTCGATACTCACAATCCACATTACATGGTAGTGTACATAGGCGTAGAATAGAAATATTAATAATAGCTATAGAAAGATTTATTGCTTATTACAAGTGCGAATCAACAAGACTACAAGATTTATCATCATAAAAATCCTTGTACAGTTTCAATCCCATTTGATAATATACACACTCACACACTCAAACTCATTCCCATCGTAAATTGTCATGTAAACTGCAATAGATCTTCTTTTAGAAAGAAATGGAGAGAGAGAGACAATGATATGAAATATTAAAAGTAGGTTGTCAATTTTCCCATATTTTAACAATCAGGGGAGGCGGTGGTGTGTGTGTGTGTCTTCACTTATTACGTACACAATCTTTTATATGTACAACATATGTTAACCCGTCGTCTCACCTGGTCGTAATAATGAGAGAGAGATGTACTACATGACATCAATTAAAAATCGTTAAAAAATAGAATGGACGTGTAAAAATGTACACACACCATTCAAGACACAAGTAATATTAGAGGTAGTTAGTAATCTATAAAAATAATGTTTTAACACTCCCAAAGTCCTGTTAGGCTGAAAGATAAATAAAAATCATAAATTCTTCCCATGGTTCCCTCCTCCTCCTCAGAGTACAACACTAAATCGACAAACTATTAGAAGGTGATGGTCAAAATTGAGGCCACTTGTATTTTGTCCTCTGTGTTGTGTATATCTCATTGTGTGTTCTCTAGGTTTATGGTGTGTCCAAAGAAATGTCGGACAGGATTGGAAAACAGTTTACAAGTTAAATAGTACCCCATTATGAAATGAGTTTGATTATATGAGGAGGGACAGTCCCTGGGCGCACATAATTTTGAGTTAATGTCTCAAATGCTGAAAATCAAATACTAGACCCTTCGATCTATCATATACCCACTGTTCAGATTTTTAAAAAATATCTAAATGCCTATTTAATTAACTTGCATCACTCCGCCCCACAAATTTTGTTTCTATTTAAAAGAATTGAAAAGGTGACATACTTTCAATTCAAAAGGCAACTTTTCCTCAACTATTTCATCGGCCAAAACTCTTCTAAAATTTATTTGTATCGTTCTCACCCACATATCAAAAATCCACCGATGAAATAGTTGAGGAAAAATGGCTTGAGATTTTACAAAAGTTGGAAAATTCTGTAAAATCTCTCCCAAAGTTTTTCTGTCGTCATCGAGCAAGTGCGGGAAGCCCTGCAGTTTGAATCTCAACGATGGCACAAAAGACGAAGAGACTTTGACAATTTTTCAAGACTGAAGGACCTGACCCGGATTGACACATTGGTAAGTCACACGATAACTATTTACATATATTATTTTCTCATTCGTGTGTGTGTGTCATTTTTTTGTTAATTTTAATATTTCTTTGTGTGTGTATGACTAGTGGCAGCCGGCAAAGAAATCTACTTTTCATCGTCACTTGGAATTGTGTGGACGGTCCAGTCAAAAAGTGTTCCTGACCTGACAGAGTGCCAGTTCCCTCATCCATCAGCAAATGTTGACGCTCAGAATGGACAAATGACTGAGTCGAAATCGCAGGAAGACTTTGTACTTTTTTCAAAATAACATTTTCAATGTTTTTTAAAAAATAAAATTTTGCACTTTACAAATTGTACTTATGCACACACACAATAATAATGAATCATTTTGCATTATTATTATGGATATGTGCTTTTCAATTGTCGTCAAAGTTCTTGTATGTGTGTGTATAACATCAAAATCAAAACACATTAAAATCGTTTTCATATTTCATCTGAATATATTTGTGGAGTTATGATTGTAAACGGGGCGGAGTATCAACATTAGGGTCAACTAAGTTAGGGCACGCAATATACTGTTTAAAAATTCTCGTTTTGAGTCAAAAAGGTAGAGGAAGTAGTTGTGAATAGAGCATTTTTGTAGATTCGGCAACGCCGTCTCTGCTTTTCGGAAACATTGCGGAAGCTTTACAGGGAAAAATTTGGGAATATTCCGCGCGGGCACTTGTCCCTCCTCACTTAATGACACTCATATGACAACATTAGAATGTCGTACTAAGTATCCTTTCTGCAAGTATTAGAGGCTGGAGCAATTAAAAGAGTAGGCAGACCATCAAATTGTAATCCTACAATTTTAGCAAACTACCATTTTCTTATAAACAATGACTTCCCCCCACTTCCCCCTCCATCCTTTACGTCTCTCTCCACTGCCGCCCCTCATTAATTATTGTCAAAAATATTTATTTTAGTCTCACAGACAATATAACAGTAATGATGACCTCTCCCCCTCCCTCCTCCCCCTCTTGTTCCACTTGAGAATGGCAAAAATATGACTCATAAAATTCTAGTCAAATGTCTCTGTTTGTGCGAATGTGTTGTGTATGGGGCGGAGAGTAGGAGAGGGGAGAATTTGCAATGCAAAACACTTTCGTATGGAAATATATATTTTATATGATGTTGGCTAATTAAATTAAAGCATGAATTAATAATAGTCACGCACATGCAAAAATCCAACATCTCTCAACATCCATGTGCATACCCATGGTACACATTCACACACACAGCACAGTAGTACAACAATAATAATAAAAGAGTGTGTATAATAACCAGAGAGAGAGAGCCAACGGCAAGGCCATGGCCATGTGCACTAAAATTACACCATACAAAATGATGACGCAGTTAAAATCTCTTGGTGGAGCACAATCAAGCCCCTTCCAATTGTCAACATTAGACTCATTAACAGGGCTTCACGTCTCCTCCAACAACAACAGGAGGAGGGGACTGAGGAGAACGACAACGAGACAGATTGACATAGGACAGAACATTTGCAGGTCAAGTGAGGGAGGAAAGGGAAGTTTAGTTGTTGACGTCTGTCCGTGTGTGTGCACTGAATATTTATGACATAAATTCTCTCTCTCCTTCTCTCTAGTTATGTGAACCACGTTCTCTGCCGTATAATATGCATCCATCTCTACAGTCAATCACTGTGAATCTCCTTTTACATAGCCTACACGTTCCCCTCCTCCTCCCTGTTCATCGCCATTCCAAATTCAAATGTATGTGTGTATCCATTCCCAAAAAAACTAAATCCAATTATCTCAACCTTTTATTCCGATCCCGTTATTTTTATCCCCTCCCTCCCCCTCTCCCTTCTTCCCTCTTTTCCTTTTCTATCTTTCTCTCACCGTCCTTTCGCAAATAAATAAATACACAGGCGTTCGTAAGGGCTTTTGTTTTACTGGTTGTGTGCTCTGAAGGCATTCTTGAACTCACCCATATTTATCCAAATTTATTCAAAAGTCACCACTCCAGCCGATGATATGGTGATGGTGGCTGGAATGTCAACAAAAGAAGAGCCCTTCCACTTTAATAATGTATTTGAATCCTCCATCCAATCTTCTTCTTCCTCCTCCTCCTCCTTTTCTTCTTCAACTTTTCAAAGAGAGAGAGAGACTGTGTGTGTGAGGAAGAGAGGGTACAATTTCAAATTAACTTTGTGTCCTCCATCCTATCCTCACCCCTGTAGTGCCCTGCATTGTCTCTCTCTCTCCCTCCTTCTCTCCAAAAACTGTTTTTCAAGTGAATCAATGAGGATGTGTGTCAGGCACACACACACGTACCCTCCATGGAAAATTAGAAAGAGAGGGGGCATCATGTACTTGATAAGATTCCCTTTGAACTTTTCGTCGAAAATGACGGAGAGGGGGAGAAAAAAAGGAGGAAGACACACCACACAGACATACACACACACATACGGTCACATTAGCATGCTCCGGGGAGCAAAAGAGAGAGAGGTGGAGACATAGTTTTTTCATGAAAAATTCCGACTGTCTATTTCATGGAATTTTCTACACCACCGCCACCAACTCTTACCCATCATCGTTCCAACAGCCTTCTGTAGGTCTACATGCACATATATAAGTGTGTGTAGGTATGTGGACCCTTTCATGGACTACATCCACAGGAATGGGAAGTGAAAGTTGGATTGGAGTGGAGAGGGAGATGCAGAATGTAGTACAACTTTAACGGAATTGTCCCTTCATGAAAAGTGCCAGAAATAACTGGAGGAAGAGGAACGCAAACGATGATAAAGTAAGCATGAGTCAAATTTTCATCATCCAGCGCTGTGTGTCTTTCTTTAAATATTATTCTAGCTAGCCACACAAGTCAACTGTTCAATTTATAATGTTTTGTATTTCTCTGCTAATCTGAGGGGAGAAACATTTATGATACCCATCATCACACACACGTACATATTTCAGTATGTAATATTTGAACGAGGCTGACAATTTGCTCCCGCACAATTTCTCTCTCTCTCTCTGTCTCTGATCCTAGACTCAATATTTATCTTCATTTTTATCGGTATGCATGTGTGTGTGTTCATCCGTTGCGGAGATACAGGAGGAAAATCGAAATGTTATGTATGTAATTGGTGTTTTATTGCTCACAAAGAATGTACTTTGTGTGTACTGTGTACTCTCTACGTGGTTGGAATGGATGTACAAATAGGAAGAGCGAAAAATCAAATCAAGAATTGGATGTTAGTTCCAGCTCAATCTCAAAAAATTGTCTTAGGCTTCAAAAAGAGGAGGAATTGGTCGTGGAAAAATCAAAGTTGGGATAGAAAAAAGAAGAAAGAACTGAATAAATATTCTGAGAGTGTAGCTATTACATGTACACAGTACATAAGTACATCCTAATAGGAGTACCTGCACTAAGTAAGTAGTAGTGGAGATAAAGGTGAACGTTGGTCTGTGTATCAAGTCATATGGAGAAGTATGAAGAAGGAGAATTTTTGTACTTACTGTGTATGCAACGGGAGTCGTTGTTGTAAGTAATATCTCTCTAGCGCACACGATGGTTTTTCCACAGAACGGACGAAGAGAAGAAAAAAAACTCGATTACTTTTACACTCACAATGTGTGCTATTGCTCACACAAAACGCACCACACCGCAAACAATAATGGTTGTATCTGTATAATACACACACTACGAACACAAATCACAATCACTAGGAAACTCGATGAAAATCAGCAATTCTCCAAAAAAGGTGGATTCGACAGATAGACAAGAATTTTTTGCTCTTGATATTTTATTTCTTACAACTCTCAAAGCTCTCAAAAAAATTCAGGACTAAATTAATTTCCAAAACTGAAATACAAGTGGCACTGAACAATGTAGGAATACATATAACAACTGTTCCAATAAATTTGATGGATTTTCTCTCCAAAAAAATATCTACTCACACATCTGGAAAATATTCACCAGCCAATAAAAATTGGGAACAGGAATCACTTCTCCAATTTGACAAAAAGTTTTTCCTTTTTTTCTCCCAAAAAAATAAATTCACAGAAAGGAAAGAACAACTGACACACATCCGGTAAGGGGAACTGACACGTGAGTCACTTTTTTTACCTCCAAAAATTGACACATCAATAATAAATTTTTTGCACCACTCCCCAAACACACTCTCAATTCAATTCCACTGCCCCTTTTGACCCTTGTGGAATGTGAACTGTGATAAGAATCCATGGACAATAATAAAGAGGGAGGAAAAAATAATACTTTGATTCCTTGTAAAGGACATTTTCCTTTCCTCCAAGTTTATTCTGAAACGGTTGTGAGTCAAAGTAGTGGAGCAGAGGGGGTCTCTCCCACACACACACTCACTTTGTACACAAATAAAAACGATGCATACTCCCTGTATCGTTATCCTATTAGAGGGAGTGAATAAACTGGCTATAGAAGTTTGTGTGTAGGGGGGGAAATAATTTTGTATATTATTTTGTATTTGGGCCAGCTACAAAACACTTGTACACACGACTTGTGTGTGTGTCTACCTTGCCGTAGAGTAGAGTTGGGGGGAAAACTGACTTGGAGGGAACAAATTCCAGCAATAAATATAATAATAATAATATCTGGAGTTTACACACACTCTCTCCCTTCCTTTATGTGTGTATGTGATGGATGCACTTTGGAAGAGAGTTGGTTGGAGTGTGTAGAGCGGAACGTACGATGTAGGATTGGTTGAGCTGACTGTTTGATACGTATAGAAAATGCAGTGGTTTGCAGCCCACACCTGGCACACAACTGAGAGCCTCCTTCAGCCCTACTCCACTCTTTATACGAAACCCATGTAGAATATCCTCGAATCGACTCCACTCCACTCACTTGCTCTGTCTTTCCTACACAGCAGACACAACTTTATACTACACAGTGGAAAACACTGTGGGCTGTGCAGCATAGGGCAAATGTACGCAAAAACTGCCGCAGCCCCAACACACACTCTCCAAAAAACTCAATGAAAAAGTCCATATGACTGACGACTGCCTCACAAAACTCTCTCTCTCTCTCTGTATTTTGTGTGTGTGTCCAAAACCCGTACACTATTACGCTCATCCCCGTCCTTCTCCTCCTGTGGTTTCCAGCACACACACAATCCAAAATTCAATTTCATCATATCAATAATCATATTATTATTATAGCCCGTCGACTGGTTCCTCTCGCTCCACACACACACACACCACAGTCAGTGAATTTTTCCCGCTCCTCCGAATCCAAATGACAAAGTAAAACAGTCGGAGGAAATCGATAGCAAAACCAGCGAGAGGCTTTTGCCATCATATGAGAGAGAGAGAGACTGTCGTCAAATGACCCCCAACTCTCTCTCTCTCTCTCATTAGCTAATTACTACCATTACTTTCATACATACATATACGTCCTTCTCAGACTGTCCTCGTGTTTCTCCGTTAAATTGAGAGAGAGAGAGAGAAGAAACAAAAAAAATTCGGAGAAACACTTATCACAATTTTCTCTGTTCGTCTCTCTTCCTCCGTCTCAGTTCTGCATGGAGGTCACATTAAAAAGAGGAGAAAAACTTTTGGATTTTTCATTTAATTGACTTTTACCATCATCTTTGTGACTCTGTGACTCTGTTTTGTAACAGGCAGTAATTTTTAAAAACGTTTCACTCTCTCTGTGTGTGCCTGGGCACCCGTATTTTGAGTCCATGTGAGGACTTCGTATGTGTACTGTAAAGACTATGGACTTGTAAAGTAAATGCTCCATTGTTAAAGTTTTGCACAAGTTGATAATATTAAAAGTTTTATGCAGTCTATTATTTATATGTGTGAGAGAGAGTGAGCTGATGTGTGTGTGTGTCTGGAGGGAGGGGAGGGAAAGAAGAGGGGGTGTAGACTTTGTATGAGATAATGGGAGTTGAGAGGGAAAGGCTTTCAGACAACCAGAGAACCTTGTCAGTGTCTACTGTTTCATAATTAATGTAACTGCCATGTGCCCCCCACACACACGTACATACTACATTTATACCCACACACACACACACTACACTCAACATCAAAGCAAAGAAAGTCAAAAAAGAGAGTAGTCGGGCTGAGATTCGTCATCCAAAAAAAACTGAGTCAAAAAACCATCAAATAGAAACATATAAAAAAATAGCAACGTTACATTTACGTACGATCTCTCCAGGCAATTGTCATTTCAAATGTGGAACTCTTGAATGAGGAGAGACTTCCTCTCTTTTTTTTAATACATCCCATGAAATAAGGACTACACATTGTTTGTACTGTACAAGGGGCAAAGGCCAATATAATTATAATTTATATTTTCTCTCCCTTTCTCTCTCTCGTTTCTCCATGTCATGCACTCTCTGAATATTACCAAATGACACAGAATGTTGAACACACACACAAACACACATTGGGGAGAAAATGGAATGATTTTTATAGGTATGGCACTTGTTCCCCTCTGCAAGAGAGAGAGAGGATGATGACGAGTACTTTGTGCTGTGTCACCTGTCATTCCTCCCTCTCTTCTCCGCACTTGTGACTCTGCATGCGAGGAAACAATGGAGAATTTTTGACTATATGGAAAAATATGGGATGACTCATAGAGAGAGAGAGAGGGAGGGTGATCAACATGCATACTTCCTCCCTGACATGACATAATAATATTCCTCACAGTAAATGATATGTGTGTGTGTGGATGTGTTCGGGACGGAGGAACGGAGTGACGGTGTGTGTGTGTGGGGAGACTCCGCATAATGAGTTCAGGTCTTATCTAACGTCCTCTCGTATGTTTCTGTGTGTGTGCTTCGGTCTGGCCTGGGATATTTTGGATAGGAGTGGCAGTGTAAAATACTACCATCTACGTCAGTCAAGGTGAATGTGGACATTCCTCCGTGTGTGCATAAACATGAGGAATATTATGGATTTTCAAATTTTTCCCCTTCCCTCCCTCCCATTCTGCTCCACACTCTTTCTCTGTGTTTGTGTGTGTGTAAGTACTTACACAGCAGCAAAGATGATGATGGTGCTACACACACACATCCGTCTGAAGCTTAAGATATACGTAGGGAGAAAAGTGGTGGTGGTGGATACAAAACGAACATTGGAATTTACGATACGACGATCCCCCCAGCACACACACACACTCACCCTCTCTCTCCCTCGTAGACACACAAAGTCCCAGAATATTTTATGATAGTTGTAATAGTCCAAGACTTTAATGACAGCCACAAGGCACTCACATTCCACACAATTTTTCAACTAATTTACATATTATGTTTAACCGGTAATGGTAATATTTCCATGGATTATGTGTGTGTACATAAGTATGGATGGTGTCTTCCCGAGGTGCCCTATGGATTCGATTGGATGAGGACGACTGACAAACCCGACTAGCAGGGCCTCATTCCCCAGACCAAATGGAGCGATGATCAATTTGTAAGTGCAATCCACCTGAGAAGTGCCCAAACCTCTCCCTCATCCTCTCTCTCTCTTCCTCTCCTTTGACTGACAGCTCACACACACGCAGAAAGACAGGGGTAGGTCTGGGTGGGTATTTCTATTTATTTTTCTTGGATTACTATTCACAATTTGTGTCTGCCTGTGTATAAGCATGGACAGATGAAATGGAGCACAACTCATTTCACAATTCCTCCTTTTTTTTAAAAAAAAAACAAAAGTGTGAAAATGTGGCGCCCATAAACTTTTTTTGCACTACATTGGACACTTCCTCCCGACAAGACATTTAGAGAAATATGATCCCTTGCAAATCAGCCACTTTCCCCTGCATTCAATTTTATGAGTTCTTTGTTTTCATCGCTTGGGAAATTGTGAGGATTGACGGCTACTTTTCAAAAACTGGAGACGATCTTGTGTGAGGATTGTATGATCCGGAGGAGGAAAAGGACACACTTGAAATCTCGTCACTTGGCCAGGAACCAAAAGCCAGTTTACGTCTACACCAGAGTCCACAGTCAGGGAGTGAGTGTGTGTGTGTGTGATGCATCGTGTGGACGAGGACTGTGTGTGGAAATAAAATATGTGGAAGGAAGAAAATGTTTCCTTAAATGCAGGCAATACAAAAATGAATGTGACATGACAAGCCACTCTCTCTTCCTCCTTTTCCTCCTGCATCTTCAAATAAATGTACCCACTTTTGTCGGGCGTTGCTACTACCACTTCTTCATCTTCTTCTTCTGAGGGTTGAGGTATCCTTTTCTCTCCTGTATCTTTTGACAATCGCAAGAATCCACACACACGACACTTGACGGTGCAGTGGGACACATTTTGTGTATATACACAAAATGTGTAGTGAAAAAAACTTACGAATTTTTTTTCGTAATACTCCATCTTTCACCAACACACACACACACGCACAAACACTCAGATATACATCATAAAAAGAGAGCACATGTATACTTTGGGAATCCACTGCTGATACTTGAATTGTGATTACCCTTCTCTGTAGATATGTGAGTGTGGAGAGTATGTGGCTCAACTCAGGGAGATCCAAAAGTCATGTTCGTTTTTCCATTTCCTTCTCCTCTCCTCCCCCACAATCTACGATACAATGCAATGCAATGCAGGGAGAAGGAGAGAGAATTACAATAACCATAAAAAGTTGAGTGGAACGTACATTACGTATTCCTTGAGCTTTTTCCTCCGTTTGATGACGAGTCGGTCGTCTTCACGGGTCTCCTTTTTTCTCACTCTCTCTCTCTGTTGTGTGGGTGTGTGTGTGTGAAGTTGAGTAATATTTTAAAGGAAATGCAAACTCTTAAAATATATATATACACCTACAATACAATGTGTAGCTATTTTTGCAGTTCACATTGTGCCATGTTTTTACAATGTGAACGTACATACTAGGTAATATGGAAGATGTGGACCAAATTCCCCTCCCCTTCCCTTCCTTTCTCCTTTTGTCATGTCAATGGGGACTCGTGGACACTGTATGTCCCATTATGATGTCACATAGCCATTTGAGCTTTTTACACTACATTCACCTTCATTCTTACCCTCCTCCCTCCCTCCCTCCTGCATTAAAATTCTCCAAAGCGTCTCCCCTGTTTCAAAACCCTTTTTTCTCTTTCTCTTTTCTAAAATCTTGCCCTCCTTTTGAGATGGTATGTGAAGTTGTGGAATGAACCAAATAACAATAACAGTAATAAGTGGGAATCATAAAAAAACTTTTCACTACACATTCTCTCCTGCTTCTTTTCTCCTTCTCTTGACCTTCGTCCTCCACATTTTAGGAGTTCCTAGAAACCTGTACTATACTATGAGGAGTGTGTATGTGCGTGGTGAATGGTCTGTATTTACCTTAAATACCAAAAACTAAACATTCCAGGGAGCTGTTCAAATCCTCACATTTTCTCTCATTTATTTGATTCTTCTTGTCCGATTCCCTGGAAGGAGAAAGGAGGAGAACAGAAGAAGAATTCTTTCACTATCTTTTCTCCTTCTGTAAATAAAAATAGACGTGTACACACACAGGAAAAGAAGGAGGAGAAAGGAATGGAGAACCCAAAGGGCAAAGCCATTCCTTTTGTGTGTTGTTGTTGGTACCTCTGGACTGGATCCTCATCAATTTTTTCCCATTTCAAAACTTATTCTTGCAGAAAGTCATCCGCCCTCCAGAATTGATCGGAAGTGGACAGGATAACAAGACAAGGTATTACACCGTCCTCTACATTGTCTGTCTTTATCTCCCAACCAAAAAACTTTTTTCCCTCCCTCTCCTCCTTCCATGACCCCAACTCAACTCTCACTGGACTTAGAAAAAGACAGGAGAACAGTCAAAGATATTCTCTCTTTTTTACACTGGACAGAGAAGAGTGTCTGCCTTCTGGAGAGAGAGAGAGACTGTGTTAGAAAAACTTAGAGAAGAGTTCCTCCTCCTCGACTCTCCCTTGTTACGATGATGAGCACATTTTGTTTGCCCCTTTCTCTTATTTTCTCATGATTTCCCTTTTCTCCTCCCCTCCGCCTGCCAAACCCTTCTTCTCAAGTCTTAACTTTTAAACAAACAACAAACCGAAGCGACTGGACCATCAGACTCGTCGTTCTGGGTGTGTTTGGGGTGTCACACGTCAACTGTCCCACCCTGACGGTTCCAGTGACACAAATCGGATCCACAACTCTGGCCACACACACTCTTCCCCCCATTCTCTATTGTTTGATTGGATGGTGCCAACTTTTTTTAACAAGATATGGAACATGGCCAATGGCTATGGTACACAAAATTCTCATCTATCATGGCGGCAGAGACTGACGGATCAGCACTCTTCCCCCATCACATCCCACACACCCACAAACACACGCGTACACACACACACAGTCACTGTTAGACCAGGACATGGTGAACAAATAATAGAACACATTTTCTACATGGATGTACAACCGAAAGCTTCTCCTTCGCTCAATGGACACCAAGAAATTTGCCACACCATTTCCTTAGTTGAACTCTTTTCTCCTTTCCCTCCTTTCGCCGGATAAACTGAAATAATCCTTTCTCCCCTCACACCACCACACCATCCTCCAATTCCAACTGTCCACTCCAAGACAAAGCTGAGGATATATTTGTTTGGCCATTCCACTCCTAATCTCTTCTTTCCCTCCATCTCTCTCCTCCATCTTTAAATGGTCAACTTGTTTGGATTGTGCCACGAAAAATAGGAGAAAGTGCTAAGACAGACATCTGAAGGAAGGAAACTCTGATCAACTCCCCTTGGAGACTGTGACAATTTGAAATTTTTAATCCTCCTCCTTCCATTTTCCACATGGAAGAATGTAGAGCGGAGAGAAAAGAGAAAAGTGTCTTTCAAAATGGTTTATTTCTCATGAAAATCCCTTCTCTCTCTCTCTTGTCTTCCTCTGTCTCAGTTGGATATTGAAGAAAAGAAGGAGACAAACAAATTTTTGTTGTTGTTTACATGATGGAACATCGGCAGTCTTGTGTGTGTGTGGATGCAGTAAATTCGCATTATTAATCAACAGGATGCTCCATGCAGTGCTCTCCCCAAGGGGCCAGGGGTAGACAGAGTAAATACAAATGCAAAAAAATGTGCCAACATCCTCCTGTATTGTGTGTCCCCTCCACACACACACAACACATTATTATATATACTAGTATTTGTACTACACTTTGTCTGTACAATTCTCCTTTCAACAAATAAAAACGTACGAGGTGGATAATGTATGGATATTTCTATGATGTATTTGCTGTAGGTAGACACACACACAGGATGGGAAATGTAAACAAGGGGCTTCAAGGACAAGTCTTTATGATGATATTAATAATATGAATATTTTTTTTCACATAATATTCTTCCTTTCCTCGTCTCTCTCTTTTTATCTGTCTGTTTCTACGCACTCACGCATGTAGCCCGGAATTTATCTTCCATTTATTTTCAAATTTCTGCAAAAGAGAGAAAAAATAGGACAAGGACGAGGGACGAAAGAGGGAATGAGGAGTGTTCAGACAGAGAAAACTTCTCTCTCTCTCTCAATGTGTGTGCCATAATATTTACTTTACTCTTTGATCATCCCAACTCATGGCATGTTCATGGGGAACATGTTCGTATACATAATATATGAGGAGGCAATAACTATATATATTATTAGGGAGTACTTTTTCCCTCCACACACACACAGGCACACACACAAGAAATTTGATTACTCCCTTTCGTGAAACAACATGGCTCGTAATGGGGATCATATTGAAGCCCAAGACATGGATACGAGGGAAAAACTAGGAAATGTTTCAATATGGAATATAATAAAAAAAGAAAAGTCTGAGTAAGCAATAAAATATGTTTACTGAGTTGTAGTTTCCATATGTTAGGGGTGCTACAGCGTGCAGTGTGTGTGTATGTCAATAAGTGAGGAGGGGAATGTAAGGGGAGAACAGAGAGTGTCCAGCAAAGGAGGAAGGATATGTCGAAAATGTGCAAAAGTTTGCTCATCAAAAGTATTCAAGTTGACACAGAGTGGTAGGGATGGATGTGACAGACAGCAGCATGTGTTGAGCATACTTCACAAGACATTTAATAAAAGATGACATGGAGCTTGGGAGAGGATTGGGGTCACATGCAATTTATACAAATAAAGCTCCTCTTTCTACTACTACATCTCTTCCTTCTCCACTTCTTCCTGGGAAAAAACTGGGAGGAGATAGAAAACTTGTACCATCTCTCCAGAAAAAAGATGGTGAATACATGGAGAGACACACACGGAGAAAAGAAATGATCAATCGACAAGTTTATTCAAAAAATTGTGTGTGTTCTCCGTGCACTATGCAACATTGCAAGAGAGGACAATTTTTCTGAGGGGAACCATTCACGTTTCCTCAAATTGCAATTGTAGGAATTTTGTGTAAAGTGAAGAGGAGGGAGGGAGGCGGAACAATTGTTGGACAAAAATTTAACAAGGGCGACAAGGACAAAGGCTGACTGGAATTGGACTAGAGAGAGAGAGAGAAAGGAAAATGTAGGGAACATGAGAATAGGGACTTTATGTACATTTTGTGTGGAAGAGAAAGAACAAGAGGAAAAGGAGAAATTGGTTGTAGGAGGAATTTGCAAGTTGTGAATGAAAGTCGTGGACTGGCTGGAAGGAAGACGAGAGGGGAAATGTAAAAATAGGACAGAGAGGAGAGGAGAGGTGAAGGAAGATTTGGACTGGCCGTCAATTTATTAGAGCTAAGAGTAGACTGAGACTACAGCTGGAAGGTAATGGAGCATGGATGCCATGGATGACACTACAACAAAAGAGTAAAAGTTTTTTTTGACAATCGTCCCAACTTTCTCCAACTTTCCCATCTCCTGGAAGGCCAAGGAGGAGAGACAACAGGGAAGGGAGAGGATAGGAGAAGAAAGCGAGATGAGATCACCATGAAGACAGACGAGGCCACTGTTGTCTCTGTAGACAGTTGAAAGAGACGTGAACTTGTTTGTGTGTGCTTGTGTGTGTGTGTAGGATAGAAGTAGCTTGGAAAAAGGGCTATGTACAATTTTACAGTTGATTCAATGCATTTTTCTACATTCTATCCTCACTAAATGTATTCATTTGGACTGGAGGGGGAGGGAGCAACAAGAGAGTCTTGATTTAGATCTGAAAGCAAAGTGTCAGTTTGTCCCCCCTGCATACACGTATCGTACTGTGTGGATTCAGGTTGGCTTTCTCCAGAAAGATATCTTCTCGAGTACACCCAACATGATTTATACTGTGTGCTGTATAAATGGTGGGTGACTTGCTCCCCTTGTTTCCTTCATCTTCTAACCCTCTTGTGTTTGTGTGTGAGTGTGTGTGTGTGGCCGTACTTTTGTATAGACTTCCCCTCCAACGCCCACCACTTTCATTCCACTTAGCTCTTTCACCCACATTCCTCTCTTTCTTTTGGGTGGAGAAAGTAAAGAGGACTCTTTCTCTCTTCTGCTCCCCTTCAATATATTATCAAGGTACTACAATAGTCGGTTGTGACGTGACCAGCTCGACAAAACGCGCTTTGTATGTAACAAACATACATGTATATGGTGTGTGATGGGTGGAATCCACACTGTGGATGTATTCTCCACTTACTTCCCAATCACATTCTCCGTGCTGAAGAGAGTCTTTCAAAGAGGGTTTTTTGGAAGCCTCCGTTGCGTTCCCTCGTCAAAAGGTTAGAGTGTGTGTGAGCCGCCAGTTTGAACTGAGATGGGATATACTTATTAAAAAATATTATACAAAAATCTGGATTCTCAAAATTAATCTCCCAAACTTTTTTTCCTCCCTCCTTCGCCTCCTCTTCTTATGAGAATCTTTTACAAGGTGGTAATGGTCCATGGCAGTCTCAAGATAAATTACTTGAGACGGTGTGTGTGTGGAAATGGATGTTCGAACAACGTGACACATACTCCAATGGTGCGATATGACCTCCGTCAACTCGTGCAAATATTTTTCACACACACACACACTCCCCTCCATTCCCCTCCTGTCTCACATACATCCACAATGTCTGAGGACATGTAGGGAAATCCTTTGAATTCAAAAATAATTTTTTCCCCATATAACAAAGTTGGTTGCTGTGGTCCCATTGTAAAAAAAATTTCTATCTTGAGACGACCATGATTTATAGCTTTCGTATTAAATTATGACGATGACAATTATAAAGATTTGAAGGATGTTGCACGGGTTTCGGCTCACATGCCAATTTTTTCTTTGACGACGGAGATGAGGAGGAGGAGGAGGAGGAGAAGGAGGGATTGATAAAAGCAAATCATTCATCCTTTTGAAATGTAGTCGAGAGCAGAGCAGATTTTGAGATATTCAGTGGTGAATTTACATAATAAATAACACCCTCTCCATTTAGAGGGTGTGTAAAAAATGAGAAGATGAGGGAGTGAACGAGGAAAGTTGTCCCAGTTTCTTATGCAAACTTTGTGGGTGAGGAGGATCCAAAAAGTCTCTCTGTGGGTTGTGGGCATATAAATGCCGGGTTTTTTTAAGAACCCGGCCTAAGAAGACTTTCTCTAACAAGAGGAGAGGAGGGAGAAGGGGGAGGAAGAGGATGGCAACGGCAACGGATGTCCCTGACGTTGAAGCTGGAGCTTTACTGTCAAAAGTTTTTGGCAAGAAGGAGGAGGGGAAGGAGCTGGAGTATATAATATGCGGATAGATGAGCAAAAGGTTTCTCTTTTTTCCCAAAAACCCGCTTTCATCTTTGTCCAAGAAAATGTTGTACATGATGCCAGCACAATTCACTGGAATATTATTTAATAGGAGGAGGAAGGGGGAGGGAGGGAGGCAGATGAAAAGATTACCTTTCACGATCAGTCCCCTCACTCCATATCTAGCATATAGCCATGGCATGGATGAGAGAGAGATGTAGTAGTAAGTTTTTTCAATGATTGCCATTTGGTATTCCAGACAGGGGGAGGAACTGTATGGATCAAGATGAAGATTTGATCATGTGTGTGTGTGGATATATGTATGTCCGATGAGGAGGAGGAGGAAAGGAGGAGGAGGAAACAGACTGAAATTTTCTGTGGCCAATATTCTGCAGAGTGAATTTGAAATGAGAAGGTTTGCCTCATAGTATTAAAATGCTTTCATTGCATGTGAAACATTAGCATTTCGTCAGTCAAAGGCAAAGACTGAAGTATTTTCTCTCCCTCTCTCTCTCATACACAGACACGTATAAACCATACATGGGTAGTCGTATGCACGCGATCAATATTATATTAAATCTGTTCTGACGTTTCAAGAAAATTCAGAGAGAAAGAAAATCTTTGGATTGGATTGGAGTGCAAGTGCCAAAGAAATTTATGGGTTCAACTTCTCGCGGATCATGGAGGAAGAGTTGGGAGGAGGTGGATTTGCAAAATTCAATGTATATCAGGATTTGAGACGAGAATAATTCAAATTTCAAACTCTCTGATTTCTTCTCTCTCCCTCTCTCTTTTCTCTTGAATTCATTCAGAGAGATTGAGGGGAAGGAGAAGGGGTGAGGAAAATGTCGACTCGTAAGTATTACACACGCCTCAATTGATCTGTACAAAACAGAGGGAGAGAGAGAAAGGGAGGGACGGAAGAAAACAGAAATATTTTTAGCATTAAGTTGAGAGAGAGTTGTGGAAGGGGACGAAACATTGCCATGTACAAAAAAATTGAAAAGCTGGATTGAAGGTCGGGAAGTCTGACTGGAAAAATTGTGTTGTAAGATTTATGCGGAAACGAGCGTTGAGGTAGAAAAAATGCGCCATCCAGATAAATAGCAACAGAAGTAAGAATAAAGAGAGAGAGAGAAAGAAAGAGGAGGAACAGGAAACCTCATTGATTTTTTCAGATAGAAAAAATATTTGGAACAGTCCTTCCCTTATAAATATCTATCCTCCATCATAAATAATACAATACTCACACATAGGTATATGTAGAACTACAATACTTTGATTTATATAACCCAATATGTGTGTGTGTCCTCCTACTTCTCCTCTCATCCAGTAATTCCTCCTCCCTCTTCCACGTATTTTTGCTACAAAGAAGTGTGTGTGCTGTTTTGTAACTTTAACTTCTGGTGGGGACAATTCTTAGCAAAGTTGTGACCCTGTTTCTGCCATGTTAATTAAAACTACATTAAACACACAAGAGAGAGAGAGAGAGAGAAGAAAGATACACACATCTACACCAACAAGAGGAGATGTTAAGAGAGAAAATGGTCAACTCACTGTCGTCTGTGGACACATCAGGTTGTGGTGGTGGGTTCATCTGAGTTCGTTTAATCCGAAGGTTCTTCCGTCGTCGTTGTTGAAGTAGATTAGTATTATTATTTGTTGAGGGACTTTTCGTCGTCATTTTATGACTTTCCCCTTTCACTCCACTACAAGACAAAGTTGTTGTTGTCAGCGGAGGCGGTGGAGGAGGAGGAGGTGGAGAAAGTTCTTTAGCATGATCCCAAGTTTCACTATCGATTCGTCTTTGACTTGATCTTTTCGAGGAGGATGAGGAGGATGGTGATGACGAGGTTGAGACCAGAGGACTCATTTTGTCCTCATTTTGTTGTTGTTGTTGTTCATCATCATCATCAGCATCAATAGTGTCATTATTATTACAGTAGTTGAATTTGTTGGTCCCCTTCATAATAACACCACAATCCTCATTCTCCTCATCCTCAATCTGAGGGGTTTGAGGTGGATGGGGAGAACTGGGACATCGTTTTATAAATTTACGAGGTTTTCGTGTAATTGAAGAACTGGAAGAGCCGGAAGAGACTTGTGTCCAATTTATGGGACGATGAATGGTCACTTGAATCCGGACAGCTGGGGATGAACAACGTTTAACGGGCTTTGAGAAAACTATTTCCGACCTCGAAATAAAGTCTTTATAATTCTTTTCCTTCCCATTTTCCTCATCTTCATTTTCATCTTCCCATCCTCCACTTCTTTCATCTTGACAACTCTGTTTCTGACTTTTCTCTTCACCATTTCCGGTCTTCCTTCCATCTCCTCCACTACCCCTCCTTCTGTTGGAGACGGAGTTGAATGTTGTCGAGTGGTGAAGGGGTAACTTGTCCTCCTCATCATCCCTTCTCCTCCTCCTCCTCTCAAACGCGTAATTCGACTGGGGGACTAATGGTGAAGAGCTTCTTTCCATATTTTTAGACTCTTCTTCTGTCGACAACAACTGTCACCGTGTAATTCTGGTTACTTGTCACAATCACAATTTAATTGTAATACCAGGTATGAATCTTGTCGGATATATTCTAGCAAGAAGAAGAGAAAGGACGAAACACAATGAGGAAAAAGTGATAATAATTCGAAATAACGGGAAACTTTCCACGAATTTTCCTAGCTCACAGCATTTATACTACAGGGCTGTCATGTAAGGAGTAAGAAGTAAAAGTAAGTACGTTCAGATTTAAGTTTCCACTAATTTGTTTCTTTCCAAGAGGGGGGAGAAGATTTGTGGACCCCCAGGCAGAGAAGAGAAGGGACTATGTAACTTGGGAAGGTAAAAGGAGGGACTCTTTTGTTAAAGTTTTTGAGCAAAATGTTGTTGAGCACAAAATGAATCACAAAGTATAGTTGGGAGTAATAACCATCTTTTCTATGCATTTCACAAACATCAATAAAATAAAGTTAGTGTAGTTCACAGATGAATGAAGATGGGTGGTTGTGTGTATGAGTGTCGTCCATGCACATTGTAGACACACGTGAAAAACTTTTCTCCAGATTTCCAGAAATTCCACAAACACACACACACATTCAATTTTCTTTTCCAGAGGAGAAGCTAGTGAAAGAAAACGTTGGCAGTTTAAAATACAATTCCAAGAACGGACTTATTTGAAATAATGTGTGTGGTAATGAGAAAATTTCCGTTACCAAAAAAGAAAATGGGAATTGGTATTCTTTGGAAAGTACGAATCTGTTCATCCAAGATTCAATTGTATTTTTTTATTCATAACGTAATACAATTCCGCTACTTCAATTCTGACACACAAAATTATGAAGCTTTGAAATATTTCACTGAAAAATATTTTTTCTGTTCACTGCTAAGAACACTTTTTTTAATCCTTTGTAATTTATTCGTGTTGATGTGTACATTGTAAGAAGTCACTGTAAGAAAATGAGTACATACTAAGCTACAAGTATCCTGTCTTTGACAATTGGACTGGAACTGTCAAAAATCTTATTTTAAATAAGGTAACAATACTGTCAGTAATTGTAGGGATATTAACTGAAAAGTACTGGATTTTCTTGAAAAGAGTTATCAGTCAGATTTACTTGAATGAAAAAGAGAGCGAGAGAATTAGTATATATTTTCAGTGCAATGATTGTGTATGAACTAAAGAGAAGAGACTGTGACGGAAAGTTTGTTGGTGTATTCTCCTCTTCCTCATCTTGGTCGTCACCCGATTTTTCCTCCTTGTCTTCCCAAGCGAGAGGATAGCAGAGAGAGAGTACAAGTAAATAGTTAAAGAGAGTAGAGGGCCATGTTCAAAATTAGAACCAGGGGCTGAGGAAAAAAAAGATTTTGGGATTCCCCTTCCATTACCTCCTTTACATATAATATATAAACACCCAGAAACCCGTATAGCCTTCGTTAAGTCATCCTTTTACTTAGTTACCCAACAACAACGAAAACTCATCTCATCGGGACGAAGGGGAAAAAGTCTGACAATTTCCTCACAACATATTGTATGTACATCCATGATTGTACTAATATTCCAGAACACCTAAACCAGAACACGACTAACTAACCAACATAACTACTAACACAACGAGACACACATTTTTGTTGTAATATTATGGTGTCGTAAATCTCCGTTGTTTGCTTTACCAGTTGTAATATTATTATCATTATTTTTAAACATGCTTTATTCTATATTTATATTGTTTTTACATTTTTTGGAAGATCCCTCATGGAACCACTCCCTTTATCTTCGTTTGATATTCTCTACTGTGTATATCATCTCTGCTCTTCTATTTATGTGCTCTGTCATGTTGACTAACATGAAATTATAAAAACACACATTTTGTTTAACCTTTATCCTAACCTTCATCTTGTTATCCTGCTCCTCTGTCATACATGTGGTGTACATGTGGTTCATTGTGATGAGACCACATTTATTTTCATATAATATATTCATGTCCTCACCACCATCAACTTGTTGTTTCATCAGATTAATTAAAGTACAAGGAAGTTGGTAATTGATCTACTACACATGCTGTAATGACGCTGACATCCCAAATTCATGACGAGTATTCAAAAAATTTAACTATTATTGAAGATCCAAGACAAGTCGGTATTTGTTAACCCTGAATAATGATATTGAATATAGAAATGGGACGATGTGAGAGTCCTATCAAAGATCCTTTGTCCCGACTTTCTCTCCCTCTCTCTCTCTCTGATAGTACACACACATTCTTGGCAAGATATGGAGTCTTATTTTTGTACTCAGAATCATTAGAAGGATCTCTTTGAGGGTATGCATCATCGAGAAGATGCATCTTCCTTCCAAACACATGATATGATCTACATTTTATACTTGAGCAAGTCTTTCACTCACTGCATTTTTGCAAAATGTATGTCATTCGCTTCCGGGTTTCCTTCTCCTCCTCTCTGTTACTTGTATTAAGTGTGAACATTGATTTTTCTAATTCTCTGATTACAATGGAAAAGAAAAAGATTGGTTCATTCGGGGGTACTTAATTGTTAAGGCAGGGAAAAAACTAATTTAATAAAATAAATTGACAACAGTTGATGAACAATAATAATTATCATCTTAGTAAGAACGACATGGCAGCCTATGTGTTTAAGAGAAGGACGAGGAGCAGGGCAAGGAGAGAGGTCAAAGTTGACTGACATGTGTGGGCTGTATTACACATATCCTTTGCACAGAAGCAGGTCGTTGTAAGACCATCTTGTTCGTAGTAAGTGATGCAGCCTTCCCTCAAGGGAATGTGTTTCCCATCGACTTGAGTTTTGATTGGTCCTTATTATAAAAAGAGTTTAAAATTTTTTAAATTGTCTGTACAACATGGCAATTTAATACAGCGTGTCTGTTAAAGAGCTTTACTACTTTCATTGCTAATAACTTTTTTGTTTTTCAACATTTTTTCATGATTCCAAAAGGAGACAATGTCTTCAAG
>WJFB01000213.1:0-83536 GCA_009870185.1 Pygmarrhopalites habei | reverse complement strand
TGATTGCCTATGAATTTTAATTGATTTTCTTTTCAAAATGATACTTTTATTTATTCAAGTCCATCTCAATTTTATCTGGTTTTGGACTTGTGGAATGCAACACAACATGAGATGGAAGTTCATTACGCCAAAACTAAACAAATACTTGTAGAAAGAGCCGAGTCATGTCGTATTCCAATACCATTAGACAGGTGTCCTACAAGTGTAATAGAAAAAGGTTTGCAATTTAACAAGTCTGTTTTCTCTTTCATTATGTAGGCTTTAAAGTTGAGAAATCATGTTCAATATGTGTACCATAAAATATTACAGGAAAAGAAGAAGTTGCGTGTTGTCAGCACATCGTCTCCAATGTTGATTTGCAATGGGTCCTGCCTGAATATTCAGGGAAAGCTACGTTGCAGGGTATCAGATTAACGTCGGCGATGATTCAATTGGTCACCGTGTCACCAATTCAATGGGGTAAGAGGGATATAATAATAATAATATTCTTGGATATGGAATTATAGTTGATAGACTAAGCCCTGTTTATGCATATAACGTAACACTATATGTAGATAGTCATCCAGCTTAAAAAATCTGCCACTAATCTATTTTGAATGATAATAAATGATTGATTGATCAAAAAAATATGTTTTTTGGCACGAACAGAGATTACAATAAACGGCGAGTCGGCAAAGACTGAGGAGATGAGATTTGAGGCAGGGGAAATGATCAACGTGGATGTTTGGCTGAGAAACCATCTGAAAGAACAGCTTGAAGATGTTCGCCTTTCGTTGGATTGTTTCCAAGATTATCAAAATGGGCGATCAAACTACCGACTTGACTCCAGCCTGGCAGTCATTGGCAATGACTCTGTCTTTATTCCACTGGTACGTTTCATTGTTTTCTAAGGATTATAAGTTTACATTAGCTGTGACAGACGTCAGGACGTGTAGTCATAAAGCTCAAATTTAAATAATCTACTCTAGTGAGAAGTTGACTATAGCTTATACTTTTGTTTTTGGCCAAAATATATTAAATATATTTTATTATTTTGTATTTTATTCTATATGCACACATGACGAAATTGAGACCCAGTATACTTATTGTAGAAAAGATGAGAAGTTACGTGTCTTTTAAAAATGTTTCCTTTATGAAATGTCGTTAGATCGGACCCGGTAGCTCGTTTCAGCATTCCGTCAGCCTCATGTTCTTTGTCGCTGGATTGTACAAGATTGACTTCAAGTGTAACAGGACGAATACCCATGATGGTAGTCAAAAGGATCCACCAGTGTTTCCTTCCGCAGATACTGTTTGGAAGTATAATCCACCACTCGACCTGTTAATCAATTAAGTTGTCGGATAGGTGTTTTATGTTTGGTGCCCGGATCGGGAATTTTGTAGGAAAAAATCGTTATTCCTCAATGTGCATTGCCTGTTCACATGGGACGATACGTTATTGATCGATCAATCAAATATGCTTAAAATTAAATTCAGATGGATTAAAATATGATATTAATATAATGTTGCCTTTTAAGAAAAAATGAAGTAGGATATGTAGCCTATGTTTTGCATTGTCGACAATAGTTGAACAAGGACTTAAAATGAGGTAATCCTACTTTACCTAGGCATGTACAATACAATAAGGCTTTAAACGACCGTTTTGACGACGCTGTTGGTCTTAATTTATTTTTTTGTAATCTTAAATTAGGAGATTTGAGCGGTGGTCGGAATTTATTATCGTATGAAATTACAATCATTTATTTATTATCACATGTATTGTATTTACATGCATTTATTTATATATTAAATTGTTAGATACATGTTTAAGAGCTGTTGTGTTACTGCATTGAATTGCAGAATGAATATGAAGTATTAAACAAAAAAGTGGAATATAAACAAACGCACTTACTATTTTGGAATGATTCGGAACCGTTTTTCATGTTACGTACTGGCCATGATGACTCTATATACAATGTTTTCCATTTGTTCATCATGAATTACTTGTTTGCAGTGCAATGATTGTACACTTCATTTCATCTTTCACAAACATTTTATTTTATTACTTTTGTTCAGATTCCACACAAGTACCAAACGTGACACTTCACACACATGTATTATGCAAGTTGTGTCTCGTAAAGTGTGTCTCTAAAAATGAAATATAAATTACAAATGTATGGCAAGTATATCGTTGGAACGAACAACAACATAAGTATTTAGTATATTGTATAACTGAGAAGTGTAAGTTATTTTTCGAAATTAATGTGCATCTACACTATCATTATTCACATCTCGTTTTATTTACTGGGATTCAGACAATGAAATGACGTCCAAACCTTAGCAATTTTACAAATTAGGTTCTTTTGGGATATACTGAACTAATGATAATAATAATAAATACAGTATCAAAGGAACAGTTTTTCATTAAAATGAAAAGGATAGGATCTACTACTACAGATATACACTAATAATTCTTATGTACAGCTTATGTACAACGGAATGAAATAGCTTGTTGTGGAATGAATATTTATATTAAATTCCTTTAGTTTTGTATATATTATGTATATATAACATTTTATAGTTTCTATACTGTGTCCATTCATACTCACACATTCTTGAGAAGACTCCCTATGACTGTCAAATAGTTTCCAGTTATTCACAAACAATCTCTTACTACTAGTTACAAATTTTTGCTCTCACTTAACTTATCTTTTATATAATATTGTAGAGGTTTCTGATATTTTAACACAAGTGCAAGGGGGAAGGTGTTTTATGAAGGCGGCTACTAATTATTTTGGACAATGTAGAAAAATGTTATTTTGTATGTACAGCAGTAGCAAGAGTTAAATCCTCGCACAAGCCATCATCATCCACAAACATTGTTGAGACTTCCCTGTAATGAAATGTTTTAACTGAACATTACTTTCTCCCTATCCTGATCAAGTCTATGAAATACATCAAAAATCCTTTTCTTAATTGGAACTCATTCCATAATATACCAAACTAAAAGTCACTCAATTGAACTTTCAAAGTGAAAGTCGTATTTTCTCCAAAGAGAAAGAATCCAAAGGAAGGATTCAATATGATACAGAAAAAACAATTAAACTTTTTTCTTTTGAAAGTTGACATTGCATTCTATAAAATCTCGACCCATATTTTCAAACTGTTAATTCTTACATTAAAGAATCATAAATTATGAATGAGATTCACAATACATATGTTTCACAATTTCTCCTTTTTTAATTAAACATGGTGATCGACACTCCTGTACTTACCAACGGAACTAATGCATACTATATATAATATATATATGTATTATAGAAATTTTTCTCACTCAGTACTCATACGCCTTAGCTTACATATTTAATTATTTTAATATTGTGTAATGGTTCAGTGCTATGAGGGGTAGTGGGTAGTGTCTGTTGGGACAGTTTTGGAAGCAAAAATCCATGACGAGGTATAAATATTCTGATATACATTTACGTACGATACAATTATGATGATGCTGAATTTTGGAGAGTGGGAAACATTTGTTGTGTCGTCTATGTAAACGTCCATGTATCCATCGGTACTGTGTAATGCGGTGTGTAATGGTTTTTGGACAAAGTAGGAATGGTGTGTGTGTGTGAGTGTGTGTCCCTCAAAAGTCCCACTTGAAACATGACAGAGTGTCAGATTCAGCTAGTTGAAATGAATAAGGATCAAAGTTAGGCACGAGATTGACTCCACATTGAGTGTGGAGTATGTAAGTTGACATGAGACTGTTGTCACCACACACATCCTGGTTGTGGTTGTCCTGGACATACTGCTCAGGATGATGGAACAGACTATGATGATGATGCTGATGACGACTATTATAACTATTCTGACTATGGCTAAGAGTAGTGACGATATGTCGAGATGGGGAAATGGAAGGAGGAATAAAAGAATGCTCTTGTTGTTGTTGTTTTTGTTGCTGTCGGGGTGGAGTCCTCAAGGACGACACTACACGGGTGGACCACCATGGATTCAAATAATTTTGGAGGAGTGTCCAAAAACTACCCATGCCCAACTGGGACATCCATTCTACTAGGAACAATCGGCTGGGACCTTGACTTGATCCGCTCGTGCTGGACATGTCGTTATTTTGCAAGTCTTCATAACTCGGTTGACCACCTGTCAGAATATAAAGAGTACATCAGAATATATTAAACATTACTTGACACAAGGCATAAGTCAAACCCTCCTTTTTGGTCGGCTTGGTTTGTGTGTGTGACAAAGTTGATTGTAATCGAAAATGGTTCTTTTCCTCCCTTTTCGTCTGCCTGTGTAATGTGTTTTTTAATGCTTTTGTTTTCTCACTGGAACAGATAACGGATTGAGATGGAGAAGAAAGACATGCCATCAAATACCCATGTAGGTCTCCATTGGAGGAGGAGGAGGGTGGGATCAAATATCTGTGTGTGTGTGTGGGTCTTTTTCTCTGATCCCCCATACTTATGTATGTTTATGTACAGATCCCATGAATCCATCCGTATTTTCTACATCTGTACACATGTACGTAGGGACCAACATATTGATTCCACAACTCCTTAACTTAAAGAATCAGTAAAGAAGAGGAGTAAGGAGAAGGGGGGGGGGGGAGGGAAAAGATGGTTAATAAATTCTACTTCGGTTCGAAGAATCCTCTAAATCTAGTTGTGTGTCGGGAGTTTTCCAAGCATCCAGCAAAACCAATGGCTCTCGTCCTCCCTCCTCCTCCTCCCTTCCCCTACATTCCTTCCACTCGACCTCTGAGAGCCGGGCAACTTTAGCTGACTTACTTACATGTTCGTCCTAACCCTCTCCTTTAAATTCTTGTTCTTTTGTATTCACAAGTTCATACCACACAGAATAATGGACGATGCAGGTTGGCGTAATGGTAAAATAGTAGCGATGGTGGGACATACACACCCTCTCTCTCTCTCACTCACTCCCTATTTGAAATATTGAATGCATATGCATTCACGACTGAGTTTTCCAGCGTAACAAGGCCGGTAAACAGTAGTCGCAGGTGAGAAATCGCAAAGGTCGTGAATCAAAGTTTGATTTGCGACTCCCGAAAGGATGGAAAACAAATGGAAAAACGGGACGACAGTGTGAAACGGCTTTCATGACAGAGACGGACGACATCAGGAATAACACACACACACACTCTCCTTCACTCTCTACCCGTAGAAGAGAGTGTGAGAGAATATTTTATACCGTCTCGACGCCCTGTGTGTACACACACACAGAGGGAAAACATACAAGTATACAACCCTTTTAACTTCACCCTGTCTCTTCAGCCGTCCTCTCCAGTTAGAGAATTGTAGGAGCAACAACAACAACCGGCGGGAGTCAATAGACAGACATGGACACACACGCCACACCATTTGAAAACTGAAACTGAAACTGAAACCGAAATCCTTTCCTTCCTCGCCCTCTCCTCTCCTCCCTCTACCTAATATACATGTTTCGGTGTGTGTGGATGTACAAGGGAAAAAAGGGAATCTGCATGTAAATGCAGGACTCTCTGCTTCTTCTGGCTCTCTCCCTACCACCGAAACAGTCGTACACAACTAAGTGACAACAACATTGTCCCTTTTCCCTGTACATTTCAATATTTTTACCAAGTCAGACTCTCTTTCACCCAGTCAATATATACGTGTGTGTAGACAGAGTGGCACAAGGTCCACACTCCAACCAGATGAGATTGAATCTTTTAAATAAGAGATGGGATGGGAGTCTCTTAGACTCAATTTACTCTTGTCATTCTTCTTCTTCTTGTGCACTGGGTGGGTGTTTTGCTGGATGACTGGAGTCGGAGTTGGGAGAGTGGCGTAGAAAAATGTGCACTTTATCCAGTCACCCCCTCCCCTCCCCCTCTCACTTTACATTGACTCTACTGCACTGAATAAATGAGCTCGGGTGGGACTGGAGGAGGGAGACAATCTTAGTCATCATCATAATCTGATTTAACATATAAATTCTTTATGCTTGTCCTTTTCCCAGTCAACTCTGTTAGCCTTTGAATCAGACAGTCTCCACGTGCAAAAGTGAACCGTCACAACAACAAGGATGGAATTACTAGTGACAAATCCTTGGTCCTGAATTTACACAGAATTCTTACACAGATTTTTACAAGAACTTCGTCACAGACTAAAAGACTAGGAGACAATGGGCAGGACGGTTCTGTACTTGAAATTTCCTGTCTAACAATTATTAGACATTTGTTTACAATTTTGGAGGAGATAATGTCAAGAGGGAGGGAGAGGTGGGCTGAAACAATAAGGGGCTACTCGTTCAGATCCACATCATCCTGGATGATTCGAACTTAATCGTGTAAGGACGGAATAATGGAGATGAAGATAGCCGGAGTGATTCACTCGAAACGTCATTTTCCCCACACCACACAAATGTAGGAATGGAGGAGAAGGAGGAACCCCATGCAGAATCTTCTGTAATCTAGAGGAGGAGGAGGACGGTGTGTGGTAGTAATTCTTAATAAGTCCTTCCTCGTCCTCCTCCACAGTCTGATCTAATCTGGGCTGGGCGAATGATGACGGTGGGGAGATAACCAAAGTAACGAAAACAAATACTCCTTTCCCCTCCCTTTCTCCCTCTTTCAGAGAGGGAGAGAGCGGGACTCAGGAGGGAGTCATACTCTAATACCCGCTATCTCTCACTTAAGCCCTAACTAATTACACTCCAGCTAACTATCCTTTAGTCCACACAAATGGCGATGGCAGCGTATGACCAATAATCAAAAATCCTTTTCACAAACTCAAATGATTTTTCTCCAAAAATACGCAAAAAAATTCTACACTTGCAGAAACATGCATTTTATTTTTAAATATGGATTCAATTCCATTGGGACAAACTAATTCAGAATTTTTTGTCCGCTATTTTTTTAGTGAATTCAAAATAATGAGTAATCCTAGAATTACACTTTACAAAGGAGTAGTAGAACTGGTACATAATTTATATCTCATTTGAGCTCATTAACGAGTGCAAGTGTCACCTAATCAAATTACATTCAATTACAAAGGAGTCCTTTTCTAGTTCCCTTCTCGCCCCTTTTGTCCCTACATGCGTGAAAAAGATGCAAAGTTGGTGGAGGGATGATTGCATGGCTGTGAGTGTCTGACTCCAGATTCCTATCTGTGTGTATATCTACATCTGGACACTGTTAACGAAAAACGGGAGGAGGGAGGGGGAGAAAAGTAAGTTGAGTTGGCCCTCGTAAAATATTACTCATATCTCCGCACAGACACGGAGTGTCCTTCTGGGTACATTTTACTTTATTTTATTGTCATTGCACCCCAGTCCTCTCTTCCCTCGACCTCCCTCCTCCTCCCTGTATCATAGTCTACTCAAGTGGAATACAGACAGAACGTTGTAAAAGCTTATCGTCTCCATCACCACATGCTCAACTCTCCTGCCTCTTCATATTATATGTATAAAGTCTTTATAATTCACCATGATCACGCACTTAAACCTTATGTCTCACAACCGAACACATACACACTGTAATTTCTTAATGTTGTGGACTACAGCTGTACATTTTTACATCCGATTCCCCTCATCTCGTGTGTGTCTTAATAAAGGTTGTCCACTTCCTGTCCTTCACTCTCCAGTCAGATAATTATGTCATAATTAATACACAATATTATTACTCACCTTTACTGTTCGACCAGTCTTCATAGCCAGTCCCAGTCTCGAAGACAACGTCATTGACTATGAAAAAGAGAAAGCAAGAATTAGTTTGTTTTTATTTTTTTGTATGAATAATTTTGTATGCTTTCTGGCCATGTATATTTCCTCAGCTTAATTACAATTACGGGTAACATTAGAAGAATGTAACTATTTTTCTTGACTGTTGATTGAGCTTAATTTTGTGTGTTTTTTGTGTTTAACTTGATATTTATGACCTAGAAGGTTGAAAGGGAGGGAAGAGATAACCTGGAAATGGAAGGAGAAGGAACGTAAGTTGTTAACAAGGGAAGACAGAGAGACGTCACTCTTCATTAAACAAAGTCCTCCAGATACACCATGCAAGGGTTCAAGTTATTAGATTGAGAGAGAGGAGAAAGTGGAGAGAGTGAGAGGAAGAATTCTATTCTAGAGAGGAAGGATATAGAAACAAGTTTTTTGGGGGGAGTTTATGCATTTCTATTTCTTTCCTCTCACTCTCTCTCTCCCTCTCTAGTGTAACATACCTAGGGGTTACACACACAACATGAATAGGTAAGCTATAGGTAGTCATTGCAGAGAAATGGAACATGGAGGGAGGGAAGCAAGTCTTGATTTATGTCAACTTGGGGAATTTATACGAGAACAAGGGAGGAGAAGACGAAGACGAAGAAGAGGAAAAAAGAAGAAGAGGAAGAAAAGGCTCATGTTCAATGTTAAATGTGGATGTGACTTCGATATTCTAGACTTTCTCTCTCTTCCTTTCTCTCTCTCTCTCTCTCGCTGTGTATATATTGTAGTTGGTTGCTTTCTCTAAAGAAATCTGTTTCTCTTTTCTGGTTTTCCTAAAAATGTTCTTGAACATTTCACTTCCCTCTCTTGTGGATATAGAATGATGTAGACCCTTAATACACCCGACAAAGACTCCTTCTCTCTCTACATATAAACTCCCTCGTCTACCAGCGTGTGTGTGTGTGTCTGTGTCTGTCTCTGGATGGAGTGCATGTGGCCCACAATTTTTACCCTCACAAAGTTAAACAAAAAAATTTTCCTCAAAGCCGTCGGAATCATCCCTTTTTCTTCCGCCTCTTCTTCTATCCTTTGCAAAGCTGCAAATTCAGAAATGGCAGGAGGATCTAAAGGAAACGGAATTGTCTCCATCTTCCTCTTTCCATAGTCATCCACATGTTTAACATCTTTTTTTTCTCTTGGTGCGAGAAAATTTTTGTGTATCTCTCTCTCTCTCTCCGTGTTCCAGGAGGAGAAGGGGAAAAAAAGAATGAACAAAGTTGTGCGTGTGGTTTGTTCCAGTTGTTGTACGTATTTGAACGCAACATGTAGCTAAAGAGAAAGGAGAATATTTTTTTCCTTATTGTAGAAATGAAACTTAAGCATTTGCTTCACAATTTTCTTCTACTCCCTCAGCTTGACTATTGTAATGGTTGGTGGTGGAGGAGACTTTGTCCTCCATAAAATAATTCTGTTTCCATCTGGGACAATATAAGGACACAAAAATGTGTATACATACATACATACATATGTAGGTATGTAAGGCTTTTATTGGTACACGAGGACACACGCACTTCCTACATTACGCACAATTTTCCAAAATAGGAAAATATTATATGTGAAATACAGATAATAATAGTCCCATTCTCAACCCCCTGCATAGTCAAAGGGAGACAAAAATGGAGAACGTCTTTCAATTTATTGGATGTGGTATTCGTGGACAAGATGAAAATACAGATAACGAGAGAAAAAGTTCATAATTTATTCTGTAAGAGAGAGATTGTAAATAATATTTATTAAACCCTTTACCCTCTTGTTCAGGCTTGATTTAAGTTTTTGGTCTCCCTCCTTTCTGCTGACTTTCTCCTTTCCCTTGTGTTAATATTGGGAATAGATTGTGTGAAGGCATTCCCATTTTTTAATACATGTTAAAGATTGACTAAAGTGTTCCATGTAGACATTACTTTGAGCGAAAATGAGAAAAATAAGAGAATCTAAAAAATTATGCTTTCATTTCGAATGAAATATTTTATGGAAAAAATAGTGTAATCTAATTTTTTATATTTTTATACTTTCCCTCAGTTTAAACTCATTCACTTGGAATTGACCGTATAATTTGTTCATTTTCTTTTCTGCTGCAAATGCTGTATGTGTCCTACTTAAATGGTACAATGATAAAGTCAGCGCATTTTTTGACGACGATGCTCCTCTTCATATTATTGTCTATTCATAAAATGAAGTTTCGTTATTGTCCTTTACTTGCCAATTTTCCTACAGTATTTTACAAATTATTTTGACTCCTACTTCTTACTGTCTCAAATCTTGCTATATGACATTATCGTATTGTGGCCAGAGGCTAGAAATTAAAAAATGTCAAAAGAATTTCCCTTACCTTTGCTGCTCTTCTTTTTTGGTTTTTTACTGGGCATTGGTGTAGTTTTGACGGTAGTAGAGGCGGTGGTTGACGGGGCTGGGATCTCTGCCGTGTATTGAAGAGAGCCGAGAAGAGGGAGAGAGAGAGAGCGTGTGTGAGTGGTGAATCAGAAAATTTCCCAGTCGATGGTGATGTTCGGAGAAAGGCGAAGTTTTAGTAGATCAGGAACAAGGGATCGTCAGAGAGCCATGTAGGGTTTGCCATTGCCGTCCATTCAACGGATGAGAAGGGAAGAGAGAGAGAAAGAGAGAACAAAATACAAAATCAATTAACTAGAGACATGGAATGGGCCGGTCTAAATTTAATCTTGATTGATCGAAATCGAAGAAATCTGTTATGACAAGTTTCCTTCAATTCTCCACATACGTCCACATACTTTCTCCACACCATTCCATTCTATATAAAAATAAAGTGGGTTGTGTGTGTGTTTGTGTCTGTGTATAAAAATTTCTATCATCCCTTTTGACGTCACACACACACACAACAAAACTGTGTGTAGCTGAGGATGATTACGTATTTCGAATGTAGACAATGATAAGGTAATAGATCGGTTATTGCTACGATTGTTTATCCTATCCTCCCTTCCCTCTTGGGATATTACTTGAGTGTGTGTGTGTTACCTACATATTGGAAGTGGAGAGAGAGAGTCTGATCATGATCTGATCTCACAACCTTCCCTTTTCTCAGATGAGTGTGTACAGTGGATAGAAATAGAGAAATTTTTTCGGAGAAAGAGAAGACTTGAGAGAGGGGGAGACATTGACATCACCCTCGTTATGGTTATGCCATGTCATTGTCACTCTGTGGAAGGGCGGCTCAGGTTGAAATTGTCCCATTGATATCCTCCTCTTCCATATATTGTACAATGTAGTGCATATGGTTTATTTTTATACGAGAATTACAAATGAATATACTTTCACTTTCATCCGACATATAAAAATGCCAAGAGAGACTCTGCATGTATAAAGAAAGGACACACACTGTTTATGATATAATAGAGAGTCACACTATTTTTTTACTCATACTTCATACTATCTTTTTTACTACCCCTTCCCACACACACACATCTTATATAGAGTGTGGAGGAGGAGGAATAGTGTAGGAATTCTATGGGGAGCAAAATGAGAAAAATGATTGTTTTGTCGACACAAAAACTCCAATGACTGACTGACTAGCCCATGACTCAAAGCCGCGGCTCTAAATCCGGGGCGAATGAAATAAAATGACTTTCTCTTGACGACGGAGCGTGTAGAAAGAAAGGGGAGGAAAAAGTGGAAACTGGACGAAAGGAAAGAGAGAGAGAGAGGGAAAAGGGAAGAGAAACCATCACTGGCCAACATTTTGAGAAAAGCTTCATCCTCTTCTATTCTTTCACGAAAAAAACGTTGAGAACGTGTCCACTTGGTGCAGGAGGAAAAAGAGTAGTCGCATTAGAAGATATAAGACAAAGACAGAAGTGACGCAAGGAACGAAGCCGGAAGGGAGAGTTCAGAAAGAAAAAAATGGAATAAAGCAAAAGGTAAGGACAGTGAAGAGAGGGGAAACAAAGGAAATGGAGGGGTTTGTGTGTGCCAAAATTAGAGGGAGGAAATTCGATAAAATTCAACTTGTTCTCCCCCTTTCTCCCTCCATCCTCCTAATGTACGGCCACACACACACACACGCACACACACAGCTAACCTTTACAAGGTGTTGTGCCAATTTCCTCCCTACAAATACGACAAGTTGTGAGTGGAGGGTGTGTGTGTATTTTGTGTTTGTGTCGCGTCTGTTGGGGTCTCCCTTGTAAAGCCAGCTATATAGTCTCCATCATATATTTATTTCTTTGTTTGCTCCCTCCTCCTTTTCTCCTTATGGACAATTTTCTTGTTTCACAGGGTCTTCACAGGGAAAAATCTATGTTAGTAGGTGTTTCTATTCAATTTATCTATATATTTTCTTCACACTTTCCCCTATACAAGTCTCATATGTGTGTGCGGAAGGGAGGGTGGGTGGGTGAAGTGGGAGGAGGGGAAGAAGAAACAAGTTGTTGTTGGCTTCGATTAATGAACAAAAAGGTAACGTCTGCTCGCCACAACCAGGCCGTTTTCTCCGTACAAAATCCGTTCCTCTTCCTATTATGAGTGTGGAGTGCGGATTCAGGATGGGAAGTGGGGAGAAAAGGGGGAAAGTTGGGAAGAATGGAACCAAGTGGGGAATGTTGTATATAGATATGATACACTACACTGCTCAAGCAAAAGTTCCGTAATATATAAATAAAGAGAGGGAGAGGAAGAAAGGGAGGGGGAAGAAGAGGATTTTTCGGAGAACAAAAAAAGAGATAAGGAATATGAAAGTGTTAAGTCGTATATGTTTCTGATCCTCGATTCGGCAAGATGACAAGATTCCTTCCAAGTATTTTCCTTCCTCGTCCTCCTACACCCCATCTTGTCATTATTCCTCTCCTCTTCCTTGAAATACACTCTTCAGCCTACCGTAAAAGCTCCATTAAAGAATGAAGGCACTTTCCGCGAAGCGTAGTAGAAAGTGATAATTTAATTTTTGAAATCTTGTGAAAAAAGAACCCAAGGGCTACAATTGAGATTATACGTGCGTATTTTACAGCCACAATGAGTGTCTGTGTGGATTTTAATGTTTTTTCTGACACCCCTCCGAAACACAAGGCAGGAAAAGGAGGCGGTTCGGATGTGTAGGAAATTTTCTTGTGTGTTCCTTTCCAAAGTGTGACTTTGAGTGTGGAATAATTTGAGGGGGAGGGAGAATTATTGAGTTTTTTCCCCTCAGATTGTATGCACGTATTAGGTATGAGAGATATGAGATTGTTCCAGGATCGGGAGAATGAGTCAAGAGGTTGAGCATGATGAATAATTTAATGAATGGAAGGATAATCGGCAGGTTTGTCAGGCATGACAGCCCTCACGTGAATCCTCATAATGTGACTAAAGTTGTACAGACAGAATAGGAGGGGAGACGGAATGGGGGAGAGGGCGAGAAAGTTGGTGTGTAACAGTAGTTTAAACTTGGATTATGGACGCGAGGGGAAGGAGAGCTATCATTAGAACAATGAACATGGGGTTGAGGGAGTAGAGAGAAAGAGAGAGAGAGAGAGAGAGAGAAAGTGGAGTGGAGGGTTATGTGAGAAAGTAAACGTACCGTAGAGTTTGATGTTCCCGTCCGTCTCTCCTAATGAGTTCTTGGCGACACACTTGAACCTGGAATCACACGAAGTAGACACAAAGTCCAAGAAATCATATCAGAAATCTCCACTTTCTTCATTACATACATATAAGTGTGTATGTGCATCGGTACGATGCAAATGTGTCTATCAAAAGCAGCTCAAACTTTCACATTTTTTACAGCATTAGAGGAAGGAAATAATTTGAATATAATAGAAGGAAACTTACGAGCCAAAATCCGTTTTTGTAAGATTGCGCACTTTGAGTCGCATGTACATCTTGTAACCACTGTCCACAAGGAAAGATTCGTACTTGTCACCTGTGGGTTCAAACAAAATAATTTAAATTGCATAACAAACAATTACGTATTTCTCCATACATTTTAAAAGGACTACATACGAAGGGAGAAAGTCAATTTTCATGTGTTTACATAACATTTTCAGTCAAAAGCAAATGAAGAAAACTTTCTTCTTGTTTCTTGTTCTCGTGATTTAATTATCAGCTTTCTCCTGTCCTCAACTTTTTTGAACTGTTAGCCAAATAATTGATTTGTACAGAGAACAACCTTTAAAGAAAAATCGTCTTTCATTTCCTGACTTCAGCTCAACCTCAAGGAGAAAGCGTTAGCAAAGACAAAAGGGAAAATTCTGAGGTAGAATCCAAGGACACCCTAATAAAAAGAATGTTGTTATAGCCGTGAGTGTGCGTGTGTCTGTGGTTGTAAAGAAGGAGAAAGAGAGTCTTTACAAAAGTGTCACATGTAGTCAAAATTCAAGGTGTGTCCTTGGCCTGGAGCAACCTGAGGGTAAGACTGGCCTTCCCCTACCAAAGCGACGAAAAAGGATGGAGAAAGTAGAGAAAAAAAGTCCACAGTTTATAAACTATGCCTAAAATATCCAGCCCTTTCCCTTCCTTCCTTCCTTGTCTTCTACTCTTTCATCTGTACAATTTTTTTGTCGAATGAAGATGCACTCGTATATCCACTTACGTGTGTGTGTGTGCATACGTTCATTTTGATGTCTACAACCAAATGGTTCAGTGAAACACATACTAGACACACACACACACAATCGAGGGGTGTGTGCGGCGGGAACTGTTAGCTGACTCAATGCCACCATAACTTGGTCGTCTTATCATGCACACAATGGACTATGGAAAGTGTGAGCTGCTTTTTTTTATTCTCATCGGACTTCTTGAGCACTATAAGAGTGTACATAGAGAAGGAGGGAGAGACTTTTTCTTTTTTTAACATGGCACCATTCCATTACATTACATGCAACTGCTTATACATATCCCAGGATTTTTTTACAATTGCAATTGAGAGTCCGTTCGTCGCCTCTCTTCCTCACTTTACTTACTTCCTTTCCCCTCTTTCTCTTCTTTTGAGTAAGAAAAAGGGAAGGGGGAGTGTGTGTGGCGCGGTGTGTGCGGATTACGAGGAGGAGGAATAGAGGATAAAAAAACTTTTTTTCCTCTTTTCCCTCCCTTAGACATGGTCTGTCTCTCGTTTTTTGGCAATTTTTCCCTTTTATTTTCTATCATGTCCTCAAGCGCTTTTCTTCCTTGCTCCAACAACCAGCAAGCCAGTCAACCGACCAACAAAAGGTCGGTGCATAGCATGGCAAAGCATAGCTTTTCCTATCCTTCCCTACCAACAGCCCCAGCCGACCGACCAACAGACTCAACCATCCATTCTTCAATTGCAAAACTCTCGTCTTTACATTGTACATCCATTCTTTTCCTTACTCCTATCTCTCCGTGTATTTCCAACCAGGGCAGGAAAATACCCCTTTTCCCTCCCTCCCTTGATAACTTTTCATAATTCTACCATACTCCAGAAAGAGTTAATACATATAAATACTACTCTCCATTACCGAGTCACCCAATCAACCGAGCGTTTTACAGAAATACGGTGGAACAATTTATGCTCCAAGCTAAGCTCGTTTCTTAACCCACATAACCAGTGACTTGTTCATCCGGTCGAATACTCAATCATTCTATGTTTATACCTACAATTTTGGATCTCTTCAGTTCCCACAGTCGTGATGAGAAATTCCGGGTAATTTTTTTAATCGACGACTCAATAAAACACTTTTTAATTGGCGGATTCTGCGAGTCTTTGAATTGTAGTCCGTAAAAGCGTCAAATGGTCATCGTCTTTATTTTCAATTGACTGACTAGAAATGAGGAATTTTTTTCCAAATAGATTCTCAAAATTGTGACGTATTGCTCCTTGATCATGTTCCTCACCAAAAATGTCCTCATTTTGGAAAGGTCCAGAGTGACAGGGGGCAAATGTGAAATGAATATTAAAATTGGAAGTTCACTTCTCATCAATTAGCCCTCTAGTAAAAGTAGAATTTTGAATGAGGAGGAGAAAAGTTGGTTCCAAGCGGTGACTTTAAGGAGGAGGTATAAAGTCTCCTCATCATCACAGTGATGATGAGCGAAACTCCAGACGTAGAGGAGAGAGAGAGAAAGAGAGAGTGGCATGTGTGGCAGTTTTCAATTTGTGCCGACACATCGTTTCCGCTTTATGAAGCCGTTTAATCGGCCCTAATTGCTTTCAAACAGTGCATTAACCAAAGCAAAGTGAAATAAGTAAACGAACTGGGGATATCCTGTGACAACCCAGGAGTCGTTTTCCTTTTCTCTCTCCTCCCCTCCCCTCCCTTTCTCCTCATAACATCCCCTCAATGCCTTACACAGACTTGTGGCAACCGCTTGTCATTATATTCCTATCTCCTCTCTTCCCACTTTTCCCATCCCATGTACACTACTCCTGGTTTGTTAAATATTCCTCTCTCTACACACACACAGACACACAAATCATACATCTCTAAGGTTGAGCTGGAAGAATTTTCCTCGGCAAATGGAAACTGGCCACCATCCCTCCCGTTTGTTTGTCCTGAAGTGTATGTATGAATGTCAACATAAGCATTAGCCTCACTCTTCCCCTCCTTCCCCTCCACCCATGTAACTGATGCTACTTTATATTAGCCTCACTGTTAGCATTAGAACAATCGATCAATATTTCACTCTCCCAGTTGAATCTGTAATTAGAGCTCCAGCTTTTTCACACAAAGAATACTCTGGAAATTTTGAAAATCCTTTTTTCCTCCTCCATTCACCTCTGTCCTTTTTCAAAATTCAGGATCATAATCCGCTCGGAAATTAGTCCCAGAAAAAATATCCTCGTTAATATCTCAAGTTGATGAATGTATTCTATTATAATTACTGAACAAAAGATGGTTGACTGACATAATCCACACTCTCTGTTTCTCTCATTATTCAAAATCCACAATTGTTGTGCCCCTCCTTGAGTTCAAAAAAGAAGGATAAAGGTAACGAGAGAGAAAGAGAGAGAATATGTACAAAGGTAATTACCTCAGCATTAAAATTACACGTGTTCTCATCACTCTAATCCTCTGTACTCCTTGGCCCTTCCATTAAAGATCAATTAATTCCCACCTCCTCTCTTCTAATTCCAATGCTAATGTTAGTAACAATAGGGGATGGAAAACCAAGATGGAGGAGAAAGGAAGAAGGGCAAGGGAATTGTGGAAAAATTCTAACAACATTATATTACAGCTATTTTATTATTACATCCTGAGAAAGAGAGAAGAGGTATTGTTCTGGAGGCGCGAGAAATGAAACATATGTTCCCTTCCTCCCCTTTTATTCTTTGCCGTTTCTTTAGTCCTGGGTTGTAGTGGAACACACACCAGGCACACACAACCACACACCACACCACACCAATATCTAAAAGTAGTTTGTGTGTCCCGGATTAAAGATAAGACATAGACAATATCCATGTCTTGTCTTGAGAATGAGATTGAGAAATGTGAATGATAGAACCAAAGTTTTCCATCCTCTCTCTCCCTCTCCGAACATAGCTCTGAACATTACACAATTTTATATGGAGGGACTACAAACAGAATGGCCAAAAGGCCTTTCCCTTCACATTCTCCGTGTGTATGGAAAAAATGGGGCTATGATGATGACATATATCTGTACATAATGAGTGGAGATTGGCATATTTTACTGTAGGCTTTCGAAGGGGAGTGTGTGTGTGGTGTAGAGTGGAAATAAAAGCTTGTTATATTCTTAAGGGTTGGGTACATACAGGGGATAATTAACTGGCGTTAATTAGATCAGAGTGAAAGGAGAAAGAGAGAAAGTGAAAGAGAGGGACTTAGTATAAGGGGAGAGAAGGAGAGTCGGCTCTTTGGACTTGAGAGACTATTGAGAAGAAAAGTAGAGACATAAGGGTAGAACGACCAAAGGTAAAGAGGAAGGGAGAAGAAGAAGGGGAAAAAGATTTTTCACTCACTCACCGCCCCAAACCCTCATCAATCACCTATTCCTACGCTAGTTTAACTGTCAATCAAAATTCCGACCGTCCTTTGTTTCCTCTCTCCCTCTCATCTTCCGCTACTCCTCAATCAATGAATGAATCAAAGGAGAACCTTCCAACTTTCTCCCAGTTCGATCCAGGAGGAAGGGAAAGAGAAGGAGGAGGAGAAAAGAGCAAGTACAAATTTGTGAACTGAAATTGTACTTGAAGACTGCGAAAATTAGTACACACACACACATGAAGCTCAGATTCTGCTTGTTATGGTCCCTCACTTGGAGCGTTTGAATTTCTCATTCCTAGAATAAAATTGGAGGGGAATAAATATACAGATAAAGGTCAAAGAGGTCACCTGAGACGATCATATCCCCTTTCTCAGTCGTCCAATAATTGATGGACTTTGGATGAGCTTCTGTTTGGCACTCAATGACAACATCCTGGCCCACATAAGCCCCTTCCAACTGCTGCGGTATTGTCAATTGAGGGGGAAACTGTACTTTCACCTCTACTCGCTTTGAAATCTGTAGATTCAATTCAGATTTTTAATTATTATGAACATTTCATTGAAAAATTGACATAACTAAAATTACTTAAGTGTACTCACACTGGGTGGGATCCCGTTGGACGCTATACACAAAAAGGCGCCCATGTGAAGTCGAGAGATTTTCATGATAAAAAAAACTTCACCGTCAATCACGTTCACTGTTCACAAAATCCGGAAGTAAATCCATTCCAAAAGGCCACAAGGTAGAGATGTAGAACATGAGAATACAACAAAAGTACAACAAAAATTAATTAGATTTTACATTAAGACGAAAATCACAATTTTCATCAATTATATAGTAATCAATTTATCCACATGTACAACCATCTCCTGTATTTATCAATATCCCTTATTAGTGATTACATGAGTTTTAGTACAGCCAATCCCAAAAATTGTGCAATCTCGACACACATATATTTGTGTGTGATTGATCCGGAGGGTAAACTCTGACAGCCAATTTCTTAATACCTTTGTGAGTATATCCCACTAATGTCCATTCTGTGTACAAATGTTGAGATCACAATCCGAATTCCTGAACATCAGAAATAATAATGAGTCTCCTCTCATAAATGACGATCCACACACACATGTACTAGGAGGAGAGGATGACAGCAAATCACCAGTTCCAAGACAAGAGAAAAGAAGAGAGAATTGGTGGATCGGATGGATGAATGAATAATAAATGGAGGGGACAGAAGGAAGAGAGAGATATATGTACATTTTTGAGACCCCCTCCTCGTCTCTGCGTGTGTTACATCCCTTCCCCCTCCTCCACCAATTGAATTGGACATGAGGATCGTCCTGTCATAAAACGGAAACCACTTCAATTTCATCCTCCTTGCTGGCGGACAAGTGAACAAAGTAAGAGGCTCTTCCTGGACCCACTCGCCCATGTCTTCCTCCTCCTCCATCTTCCAAACCGATAGACTGCATACGTGAAACTTCCACTATATTGGAGAGAAAGTCAAGCACAGCGGGGGAGAAAAGTCAGGTTAAGCAGTCCGAGACTCTGCCTACATTTTATACATACTAGTACGTAGACTACACGGAGGATGATACAAGTGCATTTTGTATTTTGACTCCGTCAGCTTTTCCCCATTTTTTTCAACCGTTTCACATCATGACGATCATGATGGCCATCATCAGCCACTGCATTCAGCTATATAAATAACTACGTATGTATGCATATACGAAAGGAGGGAGTATTAACGAATCCTCCCCCTCACAAAGATATTGATAGATGTGATGCGTTCGTAGGGAAAAAGAATCATCATTCCTTGAGACTCTTCAAGCAATGGCTCATTTGACATTTCCTCAACTTGCATCCTCCCTCCCTCACTGCAAGTATAAAAACTGGAGAAAATTTCTTTCCCTTCATCTCTCCCACATAAAATGCACAGAGGCAAACGGTACAAAGCAAGTTTTTTTTGTATAGGGCAAACCCAAAGTGCATTTTCCCCTACTCTCTCTCTCCATATTCTGCAGTATGAGTTTGTTTGTTGAGGTGCGTATTCAAATGCGAACAATTGAGTCCCTGTCTCCTCCGAAAGAGAGGTAAACATTGATTCCTGTAGTGGAGGAGTAGGAGAAGGAAGGAAGGAGGAAATGCGATGGATGCCATTTCACGCTCATGTTCTTCCACATCCATATATCATCCCCTTTTATCTTCCCCTCTTTTTTCCCTTCCCTTCCTCCGTCCCTCAGTTCAGTCTATCCTGGACAAAGTCTTTGGTTGTAGACTTACACGGAATTAACTCACCCCCTCCCTCCATCTCTCCCACCTTTCCCCGAGTCCATGGAATTTTTTGTTATGGCAATGTGTTTTTATGCCACAGTCATTTCAGTAGTCTGAAGGTTAATCTGTTTTCTCCCTCTTCTGATACTTCTCAAGGAAAAACATATCTCAAAATTTGTGCAATGAGTCCCCTCTAGTCTATTCCCTTCCCTTCCCGTCATTCCGACTCCTGCGCCTCGTCCATGCATTAAACAAACTACAGAGTTAAGGTACATTAGTTTGAGTTGACTTTGATTTTCTTCACAAGCTATACTTCCAATGCCAATGTACGCGTACTCATTTCATGTCGTAGGAAGGTTTGAGTGTAAATAATTTTGACTAAATATATGAAATTTTAATTGGAAATCCGCCTTGTCCCCTCCGAAATGACAAGGGAGAGTGAGAGAGAGGGAGGGTGATTATAAATTCAAAGGTGAGGCGAGAATTTCAATTGAGCTGTTTTGTATTAAAGTCTATTAGCTGTGCAACCATTTCTGGGGCTACGGGACAACTCGTTTCGTCATCATCCTCATCAACAACGAAGGAGAGAGAGAGAGGGAGAGAGATGCAATGAACAAAGCTGTAGTAATTAAGCATGCAGGCCAAAGAGAGAGGCCAAGATGAAGGTGGTTATTACCTTTTATTTAAAGACAAGCAGCATATGGCAGACTCACGGCTCTGCTTTCTCTTCTACTCTCTCCGTTAAATCCTTAATGCACTGCCCTCCTTTACCAAGCACACTTTCCGAACTCTCCATTTCAATTTCCACTGCACTGACACATTCCCCAGTCTCAGTTTCCCTCGCTCTCCCCTCCCTAGCTCCCTGTGTGTGTGTCCATATTTTGATGCTGGGTTCAACTTGTTCAGAATACAAGAGAGAGAGGGAATGATGACGGCTGGCGACTGCCTTCTCCTCAATCCACCATTCCTTTATAGTCTAACGCACTTATTTATACAACTCCCACTCCTCCTCCCCTCCCTCTCTAAACATTCACACTCTTCCCTCTGCGTGTGTGTGTGCCACACACAGTGGAGCCCTCAAGTATGGATGGATGGAGTTTGTTATGTAAATAATCGGGGGAAATATTAGCCCGTAACGATTATAACCGGGACTCTGTCTCTAAATACCTCATCACCATCCAACAGTTTCTTTCGCTCTCTCGTATTTCTGGATCTGTACAGCAGAGAATTGTATGTAGATGACAAACGCATTTTTACCAGTGCATCCCATCACACACTTTGAAGCTTGAAAATATTTGACTGCAGTTCATACTCACTCCTGATTTGTGTCATGTCACTCAGTCTGTCAGGAGGGGAAAAAATTTCAAGTGAGGGTGCAGACCTTGCCACTCAACGGATGTATTTCTCTCTCAAACATTTTACTGTCATAATTTCCAGGATTAAATATATCATAATTTTATGACTTATGAGGAAACAGAGAAAAGTCTGTTGGCTGGAATTAGATTTATTTGGAACTTAAAAATGAGCGGTCAAATTGTTTTTTGAAAAATCCAACCACATATTTTTACTACCACCAATTCAATTGAAATGTAATATAGAAAGATCAAGAAAAAATAAGCCTTCCTTCTCACACTCGTGCCAGTCACTTGAAAATTCTTCCTCTCTTTCTTGTCACAAAGATTTGACTGTATGGATGTGTGTGTGTGTCTGTGTTGGCGGCTGGAGCTTCTCAAGAGCTTTTCCGAATGAATGATTTTAAGCCAATAGGCTCTAAGCCTCCTCCGTCTCAGCCTTTGGAAGTCGAAGGAGGAGGGAGGGAGGGTGTGTGTGTGTGTGTGTGGAGGGGAAGGGAAGGGAGGGGAAAATTGAGGAAAGTGGATTTGCAAAAAAATGCTTTGTCAACGAGAGGATCAAGGAATGTGTCGTTGGGGACAATTGGAGTAGAAAATCTTTTTTACGCTTTTCATTGACAAATCCGCAAATTTGCCTTGGCTTCCGTGTGAACGATGGGATTTTGATTTTATCTCTTTTAAATTTACACTTTTTATCCCTTCTTCTTTAAATACCCAAATCCGAATCAAGCAATAAGGGAAACCTTTTTTTGGACACAGAATTTCATAAATTAAAAATACGTTAATATATATGGTAATAATATTTTCGGCACAATTTGCTCACGTATTTTTAAAACTGGAGAAACGTATTTTTGGAATTTGATTTTGCACAAAAAATTGTTTGAAATGTGTGCCAATAAAATATTCTGTTGATTTTTTTTGAAAAAAATGTAGGAGTTGAGATGAACAGAATTACCAAGTTCACATTTTGTTGATGCCAACAAAGATTGGGAGGACGATGCAATGCCATATGGAGAAATATAAATTAATTTTCTCATGCTTCTTCCTCCTCATCTGGTATGAAATAAATGGAGAGGAGAATGGAAGGAGGGTGGAGGATTATGAATAAAAGATAAATAATCATAACAATTCATGAACGAGGAGCATAAAATTTACGATAAACATTGAGAGCTGATTGTGTATGAATTCATTTCTCTTCCTCCTCCATGTTCCCTTCTCTCTCTCTACTCTTTTACTCTTCCCTGCTCACTCCCACAATCATTCCAAGGAGAAGATGGAGCAGAATTGAAAGTGGAAGTTGTTTTGTTCACACACACGCACACGCACACTACATACATGTATAAGTATAGGCTGCATCCAAAGCGTGTAATGCAATTTTCCTTCCCTTTTCCACTTCTCCTCCCCCTGCCAATGCCAAGAAGACGAAGAGAAAGCGTGTAGTTTTTTGTTTGCTCTGAAATTTCCTTCTTTTTTCCCCGAGATTGCGGGGTTTGTTCTAAATACGCCAGAGTTAAATAAAGAGATTAAATTTCCGGAGGGACATGAGGCTATCCCTCCTCCTCACAAATCTCTATATATTATATAATATATTGTATAAAATACTCTACGAATTTTTTTCGAAATTTCTTTTTGTCATATGGTACTTTGGCCTGTGTAATTCTGGACGGAGGCCAAAATGGAGGATGACAAAAATATTTAAAGTAGACTCTCCCTTCCTACATTTTATGGGCCGTGGAGAATCGAATGCATTTTTAATTCTGAATAAACATTCATGTAATTTTTTGAATTAATAACCTCTTAAACCTACATTTTGTATAATGTAAAGCTTGAACGTTGGTTGTGACGAGGACTGTAATGGACTCTTAAAAAACAAAAACTCGTCCGTTTTAATTGATAATTCTGAGTTGACCTCTGGAGTGAGTTGTAAAAAATGGCCGTGTCATTATGACTTTTGAGTGGCCTCCTCTCTCTCTTTGACTTGCTATTTCTACCACTTTAATAAAATTTTAGACTGGTTCTCCAGCAAGACGGATGAGGAGGAGGAGAGAGATGAAAGCCCTGAATTTCCCTCCCTCCTTCTCTTTTTATAAGAAAGAATTGACTTGTATTATAAAATAATACATGGAGGAGGAGGAATGCCGAGAGGGACATGCGAGCGACCAAGAGGAAAACGAGAGACAGACAGTGAGAAGGAGAAAAGAGAGGGGATAATATGAAAGAAGGAAAAAAAAGTCATCTTAATAAATGGAGCGTGAAAAAGAGCAAGAGTATATGTCCAAGTGTGTGAAGCCAAGGGGAGGGAGGGAGTGGAGGGGACGGAGGGAGGGAGGGGAAAAGACAAGGATAGGGGAAAAAGAGTGTTGGGCAAAGAGGATATGAGATCTCAGTGACAAGGTGTTCCCTTTCGCGATTTATTTGCCGGCCACACATGCACAACACTTGAGCAGGCGAGAGGGGAAGAAAGAGAGGGAAAATAGAGATCTGAGAAAGAGAGAGGGACACACACGAGGGCTGACACGACACACAATTTCTTTTTTCTCTCTTCCCTCTCTTTCATTCCCAGCCTCAGCTCCAAATAGAATGGATGTGAAGACTAGGCGGTCCATGACATGACTGTGTGTGTGTGTGTAGAAAGAGAGAGGAAACCTTGGCTTTGGGATAGAGAGAGAGACACAATAATATAAGTTTTACAATAAGGCAAATGGTAGCTAAAGTAGTTGCTGCAATAAGTTGACTCTCTCAGACTTGTCTTTATCTCAAACAAAAAGAGAAAGTGAGGGAAAGAGAGAGTGGGAGAAAGTGGAGAAAAAGAGTCCGTGCATTTTTTGAAAAGCAAAAATACAAAATAATGCTGGAATTGGACTCCATGTACGTGTAACTATTGTATGTGTGTGTGTGGGTGGAGGGAGAGGAGAAAGCATGTTGTGGGGGTGCTTTGTGTAGACTTTCAATTGGCCGTTTGAGAGAACATTAGTGAGTGCAGTAAGAGCTAATAAAAGGAGAGCTTTTAAAAGCAACACTTCCTTATTTGGGTGAGTGGGAGTGGGTGTGCGTGTGTGTGGTGAAAGCGAGATCAAAGATTTGTTCAAAAATTTCACAGCCGCTTATTTTCCCCACTGAAAGCTCTCACGATTTTTTACACGGCTTTAAAATTCTGTAGTATTTTTATTTTGGACGATTTTGGATATCGAGTTGAGGCGGCTTTAAATATAAATAATTCCTCAATTGAAATTCCTGTGTGGTACGTGCAGAAAAATTGGTATTAAAGGATTTTCCATCTTTTTATAGCAAAGAAAGTAAAGAGCAAATATAGAAATTGTACCAAAAAGTTATTTTTGAAATGGAAATTCAAACAAAAAGTAAAATTAGATTGGGGGGAGGAAAAAGGAAGGAAGATTTGAATAGAAAGTGAAGAATAGAAATGCTGAAGGACATGATTCTAAATCTTGAGATGGGGAAAAAAGAGACACCTATCTGTAATGTGTGTGTGTGCGTGTGTGTGAGAGATTGTAAGTTAAATTATGAAATTTAATATCTTAAATTTGACGGCAGGTGTAAACGGATTTTCCACGACACACACACACCCACCCACCCACACCCTTAACCACCCACACACACTCGGTGAAAATGAAGAAGATAAGGACAAGACAAGTGTAAATGTAGAGTGGGGAGGAGGAGAGGGGAAAAGGGAATTTGGAACGTTCTCATCATTTTAGGAGGGAAGGAGAGACGTTGGAAGCGTCACATGAAAACGTCAAGTGAAACAGTTTGTAATCGTAGAATGCTTGCAAGTCATAATTCAGATGCACGTGACTTTGACTGGGAATAGAGAAGGGAGAGAAGGACAAGTTATTCCATTCACATTTATTCTCCAAGAGAAAAGAATAAAGAGAGAAAGGAGAGGAAAAATGCAAGACACTCACACTTCCCCACACATATACACACACACCCACCCCAGAACCCAAGAGCACAGAGAAAAAGAAATGGAAAAATCATCGAGACTTGACTTCCTCCGAGAGAACTCTGCCACTAGCTGCTCTACAAAACTGAAGCCTCCCTTTCCAGCCTTCCATTCTACAGGAGTTTGACTCTAGTGTGTGTGTGTGTGAAGAGAGGGAGAGAGAGAGAGAGAAATGAGATTGGAGAATGATTGCCTCCCTCTTCCTCTCTTGCACCTTCTTGCATTCTTTATGAGAGCACAGCCTGCTCCCCTCTTGTCCCTTATATGAATCTGATTTCATTGAACATTCATTTGTCAAATAATGAATTATTGTTTCGCCCATAATTGATTTTAAAAAAACAATTAGCCTCACATCCCCCCTTCTCCTTCTCTCCCTCCAGTACCGTAATCTCATGTGGACTCTATATATCATCCTCCATTTCAATTTTGAAAAAAGGGTCATGAAAAAATCTCTATTTTAAAAATAAAGTTTACATCTAAACTGTTTTTTAAATCCAGTTTTTAAAATTCGGACAATTTTACCCTAGTATCTCTCTTGTCATTTTAACTGGCTTTCCATTTCCGGCCACAGCAGAGTGATACTCGGAGGTTAAAATCCATCTATTTAGACCCAGATTATGGTCTCTTTTTGTACCCACACAGCGAACACATACATGTGTGTGACCCACTTTAAATTGTTCACAGGGCTGCCGAATCTGACGTACAAAGCAATAAAAAGTATCGTATTTATTACGACTGCTATTTTCTCCAAGACTTGACAATAGAAATTGTCTCCCATTTCCATGCATATGAAGCCTCCTCCTCCTCCCTTTCTCCCCTCATGTTTTTTCCGTTGGAAAAAGACAACAACAAGTTTGCCCTGCCCTATTGTGTATAGCTTTCACCATTTCTGTGGAGAGGAAGAAAGGGGGAGGGAGAGGACAAGGGTTAGAAAATTGTACAATGTGGGCTAAATCAATCATTGTGAACGACCCTTAAAAACTACATTAAGTTTGACTAATGTCCACAACCTGACCTCTCTCCTCCCCTCGTTTACACCCTCCAGCCCCGCCAAAGTCCCCACAAATATCCACAAAATTCGGTGAAAAAAAACTCGGCAGGGAAAAGGCAATGGAAAGTCAAAAGAAAGAAAAGGAGGAAAAAAAACGATTTTGTGTACAATCACTTTTTTCCTCGTTTCTCCCTCCCTCTTCTCGTTTCAGTTGAAAGAAATGCGGGTGAGATAGGGGAGGGTGGCTGTAGACCAAGACCAATCTCACCGAGACTCTCCTCCAACACACACACACACACACATAACACACAGTACACACTGCACACCTAATTTTTATTCAGAGAGCATCGCATTCGTAAACATAAACGTAAGTAAACGCACCTCCTCCGCCTCCTCCTCTATTCTCTCTTTCTCTCTAAACAGAGCAGAATGAAAGGAGAGAGAAAATACTTAAAGAATCGACATATATAAGGCTTACGTAGGCAAAGAAAGACACATGTGAGTACTGGAGAAGGGAAAGCAGTGAAAAAGACGCCAATGAAAAGGGAAACTGTGGAGGGAGAAATAGAAGAAAAAAGAACATTTCAAACGATAGGAGACAAGAAGGAGGAGGAATCTTCAACATGTAAAACGACACTTTCTTTTTGTCTTCAGTCTGTACCCTTTGAAAACGCAAGGTTATTGTCATCTCTCGTCCACGTATGCTCCTATGTACAGTTCATCGATATTCTTTTGGATAGCCGGAATCTGACGCTTCGATAGAAGAATTTTATTTTCCTTTACTTTTCTCCCAAGGAAAGTGACAATTGAGAGATCCTCATTCAGCAAAATAAAAAGTTAAGTTAAGAATAAAGAGAGATGAGGCTAGTTTAAAATTTTGGAAGAGATTCACCTGCCAATACAGCCTAGTGTATACCTGGCGTGTGTTTTAAGATAGCTTACATCATTTTAAATGCGCAATCCCTAACGGCTTCATACAGGGAAGCTGTAGCTTGGAAGGGGAATATTGTGTAGCTTTTGTTAGGAGAAGAGAAAGTACAGGTAAAAGTGACTAGTGTTCTTGTAGTTGTTTTTTCTTTGCTTGATTTCCAGTGGATTGGATTGGAATTTGTCGTATCGATTCCCCTTCTACTTCACCCGAGTTTTCTTAACGTGATAAATGAAATGCCAAATTGATTCGAATCTGAGCGATTGAACATCCAACATTATTACTTTCTTCGCATGCATTACTCCCTTCCCCTGAGTCAGTGTGTGATAGAGAGAAAAAAGAAGGAAAGAACAGAATTTAAGTTGAGAAGAATAAGGAAGATTTATTCTTCATTTTTTAGTTGGCTCTCAAGATTCCTCCAATAGGTTCCTCAGTAGCCTGCCTCTCTGTGCGGAATCAAAGATTTATTTGTATTTTAGGGAAAAAACTCCACCATGGGAAAAAATCTACAACTGATTTTAAATTCGCATTTCATGATTTTCGGATGCCAAGTTTTAATTTAAGCACTGTTATTTAATTATGAGTTCAAAGTTGTACTAGCAAAGGAGGTGTAGATTGGAATTTTTAGTCATTTGAAAATTTTATGCAGGGGCTGCAAAAATTTTGGAGAAATAAAATTCACAAATGTGGGGAAGGGAAGAGATGTGGGACACTTAAAGAATTTGTCAGGCTGCATCATGATGAATGCTCAACTTTGAGAGGAAAGTACGTAGAAGGAGTGGAGGGAGGGAGGAGTACAACTTGCCGGGTTTTACCCCGACGAAGAAGGACAAGGAAAGTCAAGAGAGAGAGAGAGAGAGGGAGAAAGTTACTCAAGTATTTATGAACTCAAATCTTGGAGAAAGTTTTGGAAATCCACAGTGTTTCACTTTGGAAATTTCAATGGTTTTGTGCATGACCAAAGGTACGAGAGAAAGGAGGGAAAAGAGAAAGTGAGGGACACTCTCACTTTTGGCAACTCTGAAAATTTTACATACAAAATATTTCTCAACTCACAAACTGGGTGACGTTTAGCATGTAAATTTCTCCATAGTTTCTCCAAAATTCTCCAACTTATAGAATTCTATTATTTATCTTACACACACACACACACTCACCCTCACTCTTGTACACACGCATCAAAACTGTATTTATACAAGGCTGGTGTGCCTATGGAGGGTGATTCATTCTCGTAATTTGTGTACAATTAAATGGATATTAAATATAGGACACTCGGAACACTTTTCAAGACGAAGGAGGACGAAGATGTCGCCGTGAGATGATGACGACTCTTTCCTCCTCAGCCCCCCACCCGAGAAAGAAGGAAGGGAAAGTAGAGAAATGTTGAGAGAGAGAGAGGAAGGAAAAATTTAATATTCGGCAACTGTCGTTCCATTAGAAGAAGGCAAACAAATACTTGGAATTCAAATTGCGGACATTTACATCAACATTGCATCTCTTCCAACGCTTTTTACACACGCTGTTCCTCCCATTGTGGTCACATACACACACTAGACACATGTACACACGCACACACACACACTAGACACATGTACACACGCACACACACACACAAGGTACACACAAAACATATGCATTTTCCCCCTGTCTTCTTCTATACCCATTCAAGTCTTTTACTGTGGCATTACATCTTTCGGAGTACAGGAGATTTACAAAAGTTGTGAATACTCCCCCTCCATCCTCCTCCTCCTTGTGTGTGTGCGTGTGTGTACATAATTTTTGTATAGTTCCACTGAAGGAGGGTCTTATATCTCTCCGTTTGTGTATATTCTTTCAAAATTCTTGCCGTTAGTTCAGCATTGGATGGGACAGGGAGAGGAAGAGAGAGATCCACGATAAAAACTGACTGACTCTCCCCTTTCTCCCTCCAGTTCATCCGGCCGTTCCCTCCAGCCTCTCTCTCTCCCCTCCTCTCTCTTTGTACCATGGTAAATTGTATAAGGATTCAGGGGAAGTTGGAAAGTCAGGGCAAAGAGAAAAAAGAAATAATAATAAGAGGGAGGTAGTGAAGATGTAGCCATTTAACCAAGTGCCTAGTTGCACATCACACTTTCAATGAAATTTTTCCATCCTTTACGTCCACATACGCACCAAAAGAGGGGAGAGGGGGTTTCTTATCCTCCTCCACTTTTTTGGGGTTACTTTTGCACGGGCAGTGGCAGAGGAAGAGGAGGAAGAAGAGGCGGTGGGACTGTGATGATAGCCCGATTTGCCGACAGCCGGCCAAGTAGTGAAAGTAGAGAGAGAGAAAGGGAGAGAGAAGTAACTTTGGCCATTTGGCGTGAGAAAAAAATGATCATTGTTCACACTTGGAGGATGCTTTTGGTGCAGTTGTGGGTCCGTCATACCCGTCATTTCTATGCAAATGCCAAGGTGATTGCTCCGACCCACCACGTCCAAAAACTACTCAAGTGTCTACTTTGACTGCATTTCTCTGCCGATTTACTCCACTCTCTTTCCTTAACCCTCCAGGAAAGACACACGCAAAAAGAAACTCTGTTTCTGGTGTACATACTGTTCATCATGTTGGTTTGGGTGGATTATGGAGGTTGTAAGTTTTGTGTCCGGACTATTTCACTCACCCTCCCTTCACAATTACCCGACCAGGGAAAGAGGGAGAGGAAGGAGAAAAAAGCCAGTCGAGACTCAATTACCATGCTGTAATTTTAGACTGAATTACAACTCTCTGAGGTGGTGGAGAAAGGGTTTGAGAACATGAACATGGGATGTTGCGCTAACTTCCTTGAATATCGAGGAGAGGAAATTTTCATGTCGTTTATATTCATTTCTTGGACGTTAGGAAAAGGAGAGAGAGAGAGAAGTGCGAGGTTGGAGGAGTCAAGACTTTAAGTACTGGATCAACTCCACTTTCTTTTCAATTTTAACTTTACATCTGGTAACCCCCTTTAACGGGATATGGGGAAATTTCTTAACGTTATTTCAAGAATCGCTTTCACTCTTTAAAATCAAATCACTATTGTACGCGAGGAAAAATTTTGATACATTCCTCGAATTAAAATCATCACTTTCATTTTAATTTCCAAAGCGCCTTTTAACTTTCAATTGAAACTACAACATTTTGTGTAATTACGAAATCCTGAATTACAGAATTTAAAGTTCCAGCTTAAAAAAGAGAAAGTTTTTCACCCTCCAGGATTAGAGGTGGTGAAGAAGGTCTGTTCTATTTGTACAAGTGGCCCATGTATTTGAATCCAAAAAATCCTCCTTACTGTCAATTCAATGTTCACAGATAAAATCCCTTCTGTCCTTCTATCGTTATCTATTGTCTCTCCCTCTTTTTATCCACGAGGAGATCATAATGTGACGGTAGCCATTCCATTTATCTTCCATCTACACATTTGAATGGACCAACCCATCACAATAACACACGCACAGAGAAAATAAAGACAACCCTCTTCGAAAAAGAGTCAAATCGCTAGTAAAAAAACATTCAAGAAGCGGAGGGAGTGATTGAAAACCATGAACGAGTGGCGATTCCTTCCTCCTCTCTTCTTCCAACAACAAACGGGATGGTCAAAAAAAAATTTCTAATTTTCCGTCCCATGCTTTTATTGCTTTTGCTCTTCCTCAAAACCAAAGAGGCATAGCCTGTAATTGTATAGATACACACACATATATTACATTAGTATTATCCCCCTTTTTTAAGGAGGATGGGCTGCAAATTGAAAACCATAGCCGAGAGAGAAAGGAATACACACACACGCTGGAGTCCAAAATCAAAAAAAATAAAATAGAATAAAAATGGGACGGACGTAGATACTGGAGAAGAAGAAGAGAGGGAGAGGAAGGAAATAGAGAGAGTAAGAGAGAGAGAGAGAGAGAGCGATGATCTTTTCTGATCGTGATTTTTCCCTGATTCGTCGAGGGGACGAAAGACGTTTTTCTTTTACCATTTTCTCGAATTCCCCAAAGTACCATTCTTCCCCAATGTTTACATTTTCAATTTCACCCTTATCCTTCCACCTATTCAGTTGAGTGAGAAAAGGGAGCGAAATATTTCTCATCCGTCCCATCTAAATACACACACACACACACGCACATACATTCCTTTCGTGTTCGGCTGGGCTGGGGAGGGAGGAAAAGGCTCACCTAATAAGTACAATGCACAGTGCAGGGTGCAAGGGAAAACGGTTTTAAGTCATCAAGTAAAAGTTGGTGTGTGTGTGTGTGGGGTGAGTGAGAGTGGAAGGGAGAGAGAGAGTCAAAGAGTTGGCAGTGGATAGTTTCAATTTCTATGCTTTAATACAATTCTAAAATGTTCAAAAAGACAGGGTTGTGTATATACAGGCAGGCACAGGCACACACAAAGTGTAGTGTGTGTGTCGAGTGCATTGTGAAATTTCGGAGTGTACTCCAACTCCAACTTTTATAAGTATAAAAGATGCCTTTCTCTGTCCACACGACTTTGTCATAGGCTTTTCCCTCCACACTCCACACACACACACCCTACTTTCCCCTGTGTGTATAAACCAATGTAGGTCTATACACATAATCGCAAAGGAAACAGCTCACTCTTCTTCTGTCTCTCTCTCTCTTTTCTATGGAGGAGGAGGAGGTGTACAGTGTGAAGCCATGAATTCAAAAGGCCTCTTTAAATCCAACCATAAAACGAGACATCCAGACTTTACTTCCCTCCACTCCACCCCACATTTTCCAATACACCCATCCACACCCCTACACCCACATACCCGAGGTACGTTACACACATATCGTGATACAAGGAAAAGAATACACTTTTCACTTTTTTGTCCGCCTGTGCAAATGCTCCACAATTGAAAAAAATACGGAGGAACTCTTGTACCTACTTATAGTTGTTCGGTTTTTTAAATGTCCTCCATTTTCCTCTGTAATTTTTGACCAACTCGATTCCTTATTGTGCACCCAGCATAAATGACTTACTTTGACTGACGGCCGATATTTTGTGCGTAATTTTAACTTGGAACAAATCGGAAGTTTTATGAAGGTACAATCAGATTAACACTTATTTTAAATAAGTGTAGAGACAAAAGGAAATTTTGAGTTTAGAACGGAGGTTTGTAGAGCCGACCATTTGTATTGTTTCGAGTGAAAGTGTGTGTGTGTGGGATTTAGAGTTCTATATTGTAAGGAAAGAGAATGGGTTCATCAATGATGAGGATCGTGTGTGTGGAGGGTACCGTTAATAAATGCACAACTTTAAGACCTTCATAACTCTTTGATTTATTAGGCTGGTTATAATATTTCATATCAATCCCCTTCTACTAATACTCCCTTCAACTTCCCTTGTCTTTTTGACTCTACCAACAGTGCAGAGAGCAGAGTACACACACAGAAAGAGAGTGAGAGAAAGGGAAAGTGGGCTTTACACTTCACACAATTTCTCCCTCTGTTTCTTAACTTGTCACACACACATACTCTCCTCTACCAGAGAAAATACTTGTGCTTCTGTGTGTGTGCATACTTGGCCCACTTTTTGATCTCTTTTTTTCCTCCCCGAGAATTTTGAAATTACAACAATTACACACTTGTTTACACAAAATGGGACAAAACAACAAAAGTCGGATTTTTTATGTGGGGAAAACGGAATTAGCAATTCCAGTACAGTTTCACCCTGGAAAAGTAGGAAAGGAGGGGATTATATATACAATGTAAAAGGGGCTGAGGGGTGGTGGGTGGTTATGCCTTGAAAATGTGGTTGCGGTTAATTAGGTGATATGTGTTTTGGGCTGGAGAAAAGGAGGAGAAGGGCTGCGGGAGAATGCCTTTCCTTGCCTGAGGAGGCTTGGAGAAGAAGAGTCGTGACGCCGTGAAACGTTAAATTGTGTTAAGAGAACGTGAGTTAATAAGGAACTGGCTCGCAATTGTCTTTTTCCTCCTCCCCTCTCCTCCTCTCTCTCCCTCTTCTAAATCTCTCTCAATCAACTTAAACAAGTTGTATCAAATTCCTGTTATCCCTAGTTGAATTATTCCCCTCCACACACACCACCCACACACTCACACCCACGCTCCATTGTGCCTGGATTAATTCCTCGACCATTTGTCATGACGGAGGGTGAGCCACAAAAAACAAATAAAAAACAGACTATTTCATTTCGTAATTTTTTGAATACGGAATGATTTTGTTCATTAGTTCAATCACAAAAAAATGTGTGATCTGAGCAAAATGTGATGATTGTGAGGAGGAGAAAAGTGGCAAATTGGTTAAGAAGGGAAAGTGCATGAGAATTAAGGATATTACATTCCGTCTGCGGTTGTTGCAACCAACGCGCAAACTAAAAGTTGAGCTTTTCCTTTAACTTTTTTTTCTAGCTTTCTCTCTCTCGTCGTCCTTCCGCCTCCTCCCCCTCACGCCCCTCGTTTTGAGTTGTCAGAGTCAAAGATGTTGATAGGTAGGGATGATGCGGAGGGAGAAGGAAGGAGAAGAGAGAGAGAGAGAGAGGGATTCAGCTGGAGGGAGGAACAGCATCAACATGAGAATCCCACAACTTTCGCTCCTCCTGATTAAGTTATCCTCTTCTCTTTAATTCCGGACACAACAATTTTCCCTCCTGGCAACCTCCCTTATTAAGACTCTCCACTCTTGTGGAACATTGCAGCTCCTCTGTCTCCCTCAACCAACATTGTAACTTTCCCCATATCTTCTCTCCTCTCCCTTCCTCCCTCCCACCCACCAACACAATAATATAAAACGGAAAGCCAGAATTTCTATCCCACTACACACACACAAACACACAAATACACACACACAACAGAAAAGTGGGGAGTATGAACTGTGGAGCACTTATCCCACCGTATCCAGCTCTACACACTCAACTCACACACAACTTCACGGTCGACCATCAAAACATTCAACTTCCCCCTAAACACATAATCATGGTGTAGGGAAAAACCTTTATTAATCGTATGATTAAGTAGAAAATACTCGACAACTTTTCCCAACTGGAGAGAGGAAAAAAAGTGGAGGGCAAAAAGGAATGAGACACACACACACCAAATAAGAGGGTACGCAGTAGCAGAGAGTGAAAGTGCAACAACAACTTCTATTATCATAACTCATCAAAGTGCGGTAAGAAACCAGGGAATTTTGGAATCTGGATTTTCTTCCTACCTTCAACATATGGAGTATACCGAGTGTGTACACAAGATCACGTGTGTCACACGTCAGAGGGATTCATTATAAAAAATATGCCATGATGAGACAAAATGGAAGAAAAGCCAGGAGGGTGTTTCTCTTCATGTAACTCTACAGTCCGTACTTTAAATGACTTGGCAAATATGTAGGAGAAAATTTTGCAATTTTCTTGTTCTCCTTCCACCCGCCTGTCCTTTCCATTCCAAATATTTGGACAAGCTTAAACTGGAAATTATAGTTTGGAAAAGTTTTGAAAATTCTTTTTCTCTGCTAGAGACAACCGACGACTATAGGGAGCACATGCAAATATAATTTTTTAAAAAATTCTGCAAATGATGGGCTAATTACGTGTATCAAAATTGCTAATTCGTTGAGCCCTTGAGGCATCGCAAACTTAATTAGTTGAACATTTTTCGGTCCGTTGTAGATTAAAAATGAGGTCATTCAAAATTTTACTTATTTGTTACACACTTTTATAAGTTTGTTTTGCCAATTTCATAATTTTAAAAATTTCAGATTGAAGTATGGATTTTTTTGCTATAAATATTGGTCATGTAGTCTGGAAATTAAAAGAGTGAAAGAAAATTACCTAGGTTGCCATTGTATTGGATTTCTTGATTATCCTCCCGTCGCCACATGACGTAGGGTTCCGGGTGACCCTTGGCTTTACAGTGAAGTGTGACATTCGAGCCTTCCTTGGCCACAAGGTCGGTGCTCGTATCTTGGTCAATTATTTGTGGAGGAACTACACGGAGGAAGAAAGAAAGTAATTTTGAATCAGTATTATTTCATGAAAAATATGTCATGCCTCCTTTTTGTTTTCACAACTACTGCATTTCTAAATTGAGATTGTTGAAAAAGCACGCAATTTTTTTACGACTCCGTCTGAATCATCAGCCTTGAGCTCCATAATAAAGAGAGGAAGAAAATGTCTTGGTTCAGTTTTTGAGAGGGAAAGTTGGGGAAAAGAACATAAAGTGAAAGGCTGGACAGTGAAATATAAAAAAAAGGTCGATTCATCTTCCTGATTACATTCCTTTCTCAATTCTTTGTCTGTCTATGTAGACTGCAGAAAAACTGCATTGTGCATCGAATGAGGCGGAGATGCACCAACCCAACCAAGAAACACAGTGTAATAAATAGGAGGAAATAAATAAAAGAAGGAAAGATAGTAAGAATAAAAATAGGGAGAGGGGAAAATTCTCAAGAATGAAGGAAAAAAAATTCGGGGTGGATGATTGGGATGCAGAAATTGTAGTTCCTTTACCCCAGACCGAAGGATGAAGACAGAGAAAAAAGAGGGGGAAAAGAAGAAACCTGAATCAATTCCCCTCCAAGCTAAAATTATCATCAACCCTCCTTCGTCTCCCCAACTCTGATGTCTGTCGTTGAGCAAAGTTTTTTTTCTTTCTTCCCCCTTTTTTAATTTCATTTTCTTTTGTTGTAGGGGAAAATTTTAATTTGAAAAGAAATACAATCTCATCGATACCGTAACGCCCAGTTTGATTTACCAACTTTTTGTCTTTGAGAAAGTCGGAATCTATCAACTCACCAACAACTTCGAGGTAGCCCATCAGACTGCAAAGTGAAACAAGGAAAGAAGATTAATAATCTGATATTATCATAGTTAGAATTTTTAAGAATTATCACAGTAGAAAGATTAATTAGTGAATGCAGTCCATGTGGTGACATACCTGCGCATTGGATCTGAAATTTGTCAATGAGAATCATTTTATTCAGAATTCGATCAGATTTTACAGCGTTCAGAAATTAGTTTCAAGTTTTTCAAAAAACTCACCTGTATTTATTTGACACCTGCACGAATAGTGTGAGCATAAAAAATTTCGTTAGTTCAAAAGTCGAAAATTTTGAGCCTTTAAAAAATATTGAATTTATATGATAAATTTTTTGACTCACATGTAAAAGCCGCGATCGGACTGTTTTCAGAAATGTACACAGAAACAATTTTAACCAATTAAAATCTTAACAACGAAACATCTGTAAAAATTAACTTACTATGATCTTACCTCATGTGTATTTTTAATCTGAAAAAAAAACAAAATCAAAATTTCATGTAAATTCTTCATTTTTCACAAATTCCATTTTACAAAATTGTCAATCTAAAAGTGTGGGTGGGTGTGTGCTAATTGGTAATCATTGTCCTTTCCTCTCCACCTTCCAATTTAATAAAGCTTTCGTTAACGGAATTCGATGAAGGAAAGATGTTTGCAAAATTTGAGGAAAATGTGTTGGAAGCAGGAAGAGATTAATTTTTGAAATTAGAAATTGATAGTTTGCTCAACTAGTTGTTCACCAATTTCCCTCCTCCTCCTCGCCAATATATTATATTAAAGAAACTGGGGAGAAAGTGATGGGATGAGGATGAGGTGCTTCAAACAAAGTTTGTTAATAGTGATCGTAAACTAATATCTATCAGCCATAATTTGATAACGATTTCTCATTTCACTTTCTCCTTTCCTCTTTCCCTTCATAATTACCCCACTGCCTTTCAAACTGTGCTTAATTGGTCCCTCACACACTTTGAAATTTATATCCTGAGTAATAGTCACAGTGGCCCCAAAAGTTGCGTGTGTCTGACCCCTCTATTCTATTTTCAAAATCCGAGTCTCTTCACTCAAAATCAATACAGATACACACACCCGAGATTTCCTCCTTCGCCTCCCTCCACAAACACACACACACAGCATCCAGTGGGTCAAAATTACATAAAAATGTCAGGAGGAAAGTTGGTAGGGCAATATCCTGGAAAATCATCAAAATTCTTCACGAGAAAGAGGAGAAAGGAGGGGGAGGGGAGCAGGGGCTGATACAAAGTGTCAATTATTTAGACAAGAAAATCCGGGAAAGTTGGACGTGTGTTCTATGGCAGAGCAAGGTGTGTACACACAAAAATGGGATGGCGATGGATGGAACAACAGCACCTGAAGCCCATCAAAAAAATGACACTTCTGACTTGCAGCTGAAGAGAGCGAGAGGAAGAGAAAAGGAAAAGTTTTTTTTTTCTTGGAAAAAAGTCAACTTGAGTCTTCAGCCCAATGGACAAAAAAAAGTTGAGGGAAAGTAGGTAAGTAAGGACAAAGTGAGACGGTCAGCGAGTGTGCTGAGTTTAGTCGTGGTGGTGGTCATGTGTGTGTGTGTACAATTCTTTTCTATTAGGTCACTTTAAAAGTGACCATATACTCCATGTATTGGATATCCCATAGTAAAATAGGAGAGTCTATGAGAGTACATGTACAGTGAGTGTGGAGGTGTGCATTTATCTTCAAGACAATGGCGATGGTGAAAGTCGGAGAGAATGGAGAGACTTTAACTGGCCCCCTCTCCTTTTATAGCCCCTGATTCGATTAGATGGCAGAGCAAACATTTGTACTGCGAAGAAGAGGAAGAAACTGCCTGGCAGTGACATGCCCTGGATAAGATTATTTTCTCCGTTCCAGGAGACGCGGCGCTTCGCAGCAGCAGCAGCAGCAGAAATGGAATGAGAAGGACAGGGGGTGAAAAAACCTTGACTCTGAATTTGGATCAGTTATGAACTAAAGAGCATTGGATTTGTGTAGCCGATAATTGGGTCAGGATGTTAATGTAGCTGTGTAATTTTGTACACAATAAATTTTCTAAGAGACTCACTTGAAGGAACCAGGATCGATGATCGCTGTAGGATAATGTAATTCGTGGATTTCGGGTGATGACAGCTTGGTGGATGGTCAGGATTGTTTGCGTATCTGTGAAAAAGAATAAATGTATTTTTAAATCCCAGTTTAAATTAAATTGTAAAAATTGTAACCAGTCAATTAAAATAACGACTTACCTACTCTTACCCAAGCAACCTGGAAAACAGAAACGACAGTGGATTAAATCAACTTATTTGTGAGTGGTGACTCTCTTTTCACCCGCATTTTTACAATATAAATATACCCGAGTTTTATTTCAATGTCAAGACAAATGGTTGAGGGAATGAGGGTCAAAAACCTTCTTTATTTTTCAGAACTCAACCGTTCACTTTACTTTTCACTGGCCTACATTGTCATAGTATATAATCCTCCGTTAGCCTCTACGCTGTCCACCTCATCCATTTACATCGTCCCCGGATTTCCATTTAATTTAAATTGAGGTCAGAGTCTCTTCCTCTAAACAAACTGTCACTCACGCTGCCTCTTCTCTTTAATCCAAGCAATTCCTTTCACAACTCTACTCTCTGTCTCTCTGGTTAATGACGATTAATAACCTCTCTCTCTCATTTCCCTTCCTAACAATTTAAATTTGAATTTTTCGCACTTTCCCCTTCACTCCTTTACTTCTTACATCCACTCAAAAATTCATATGGTGTCGGGAGAAAAGGAATTTTTATCAATTGTGACTCCCATCATTCCCTCCCTTTGTCATAATTTGTTGTCTCCTTCACTCTCTCTCCCTCTCTAGAGAGAAACGTTTGGGAGAAAGTTCTAAATCCTCATCACACGCATACACCCCCTCCACGCTTTCTCTCTCTCTCTTGCTTTGTGTAAAGGTGGTTGAGAGGGGGACGATGATGAGAACCTTTTTTGATATAAAATTCATATGAGAAATACCGTAAAAATTTAGGAGGGATTATGGGTTGGAGTCCAACAACAGGGAAGAAACTGAGAGAGGGACATGGCATGGCAATGGTTTCCACTGCTCTGTGTGTGTGTGTATGAGAGGGGAGAGAGTATCTGGTTCAATATTAATTGCATGCTATTTGTCACCTCCCCTCTTCCTCTCCCTCTGTGGACTTTTAAAATGGGATGTCGCCGTCGAAAATCTGTCGTCTCAGATGAAGATTTTATTAAAATCTTCCCTCCTCCTCTCTCCCTCTCTATTTCATTCATATTCATATTCAGTCGTCAGTCTATACAAACGACAAGGAGATTTCTTTTTTCTCCATTCCTTTTCTCCCTCTTCCCGCCCTCCGTGTGCGTTTCCCCCTGTACACTCATGCTTGAAATTTCTATCAACTCTCCTTTTACCCGGGTATTCCCCACTACTCTTTTTTGGATGTGATGCGGAGGGTAGGGTAGGTGGATCCTACTTAATAGCCACTTAGACTTCTAAACCAACGTTCTCCCCTTTTCTCTCATTCCAGTCAGGTTCAGTCTTCACACATTTCCTCATAAATGTGTCACTCAATCCTCCTCCCTCTCCCTCCTTTCATTTTTACATCCTTCCCTTGTATTTTAAATTTTGCTAATTGTAAATACCGACTTCAGTTAGAGACATTAAAAGCCATTTAACTTTGTTCAACGTTACTCTCTTTTACTACGGACGACGAAATAAAAATATTTTATTCTATTTATCCAAACTGCTTTCATACATTAAATATAATTAATTATACTAATTAGTTGTACCTTGTAACTGCGAAGATTATCAACAACACAAGGAAGGAGGGCATCCTTCCCTATTGTCACCGTCACATTCGGAATTGGTTGTGAAAATCTTGGGAGGGATGACTCTGAAAAAAATATGATAAAGACATAAATAAATTTTGTGAGTTAAAATGAGCCACATTAAAAATAGGATGTAAAAAATATGATTTAATGCGTGCCAAAATTCTTCATTGTCACACTGTACAGCAGAATTGAGAGAGAAAGTGGACAGAATTTATCCGATTAAATGCGTGAGAGGAAAGGAAGAGAAGAGAAGAGGGTTGTGTAAAAAATGTACAAGACATACTTTCACCAATTGAAACTTCATCTTTCATTTCCCCGACTTTTTCCGTGTGTGTGTAAAAAGGAGGAGGAGGAGGAGGAGGGTTGGAGAGAGAATAAATATTTTTTTGCTGAAGCATTGACAGTGCCTCTTTCCTTCCTCCCACCCACCACCGCCCGCTTGCCGTTGACTAAACTCCCGTTTTGCCATGGAGTGCAAAACTGGAAAATTCGGATAAGTCTGTCTTAAAGGCTCTGTTTCCTCCTCCCTCGCCTCTCCTCCTCTCTTTCCTCAAAGAAAGTGTAAGCAACTACTTTTCCTTTTGGGGTTTTCCGGCTCTACATACACAGCCGCTTTTGGCTTGTTAAAACACAATAGCTACACACACATCCTCCTTCCCTCCCTACTCCTCCCTTTATATGTATCTGTATAAGGCTAATAGAAAATGGAACATATCCCACTTTATCCTTATCTGCCCTGCCGTTCATCTCCCACTTTTTCCACCCCCTTCCTCTCTTTCCCTTACTACAAACCTCACTCTCTCTCTCTTATATTGTATAAATGATATGAAAAAGTGTGTAGTACAGTCGCCACATTTCCTCCTTATGTTTCGCACACACACAGCAGAGACAGAAAAGAAATAGAAAAAGTGTAGAGAGAGAGAGAAAACCATAGTTTTTTGAGCTACATAATAATATAATATTTGGGGCTGCATGGTCCTCCTGTCAAAGCTGTCAAGAGAAAGACACACACAACTTTCTCCACACTTTCTTTAAATCCTTTCTTCAAACTCCACACTCACACCATCCTCCTCTCCCTCTCTCTTCTTCCCACTTCTCACAATATACTGTACTGTTGTAGTGTACACACACGTAAATGTAGACTGACTCCTTCTTTCTCCTTCAGTAAATCTACCAAGTCAACACTCTCCCTCTCTCTTTATGTTTTCCCTTGTTCATTTTACCTGTTCACTTTTTCCTCGGCAGCAAACCGTCATCAATTCATTTCCCTCATTCTATTCCCATGTATTTTATTTTCCCCTCTCTCCCTGTCCACTCCTCATTCTACGCAGTATATGAGGAGACGTATAGGAGGGGAGAAAGTGTGTGTGTGTCTCTCTCTCTCGACCATCGTCCCTATACCAATTATAATGAAGATAACTCTTTCTATATCTATTGTATTGTCCAGAGTATAAGAGAGAGGAGGGGGTAAGCCGAGTTACTTTGGTATTTATTATTTTTTGGTGGCTGTGAGCTGCTAGTTGCGTGACACGACTTTTCCTTCCTGTCATCATCATCGTCCTCCTCCTTCTTTTTCCAGGATTTTTTCCCTTCTCTTCGTTTTTTGCCTGATTTTTCGACAGCCTTCAACTCACATGATGGTCAGTCACATGCCAGTCCTTCTAACCTCTCGTCCATTTTATTCACTTTCCCCCTCTTATCAGCCTCTCTCATCTCTAATTTCGCCCTCTCTCCCTCCCTCCCTCTCTACTCTTCTCTCCGTCTCATGGTTAATTAATCAATGATGGCCACACCGCAAAGTTTTCCCTTGTCTTCCATTTCTCTTTCACTCTCTCTGAATTTTTCTGAGAGACAAGATAGACAGGCAGAGAGATGTCCATGATAAAATAAATGTATGTCTCAAAATGTTTCTATTTTCTCTTTTTCTCTCTCTCTCCACGATTATTGTCTACTCAACTTTCTCTCTCTCTCTCTCTCTCTGTGATGTGTCTATCTTGAGATTGAGATCAAGAAGTGTCAACAAACGAAAAAATAGTGTACAGACTTTTTCTTCTTCAAAGTATGTCACAACGAAAGGAGGAAATTTCATCTTTTCTTAATTTGCAAAGTAGAGAGAAAATTGATGTGGTTTTTTTTCGCGAGGACTTTTTCTCCTTCAACTCTTTCCTCCCTCGGTCATCCTTAGTATTCATGTCGTGAGTCCGGATTCCAGCTCATGTTGCAGAATATTGCAATGGAAATCTATTCTCCATCTCTCTTGCGTTCTTGCGTATGTGGAACAACAGAGGATGAAGTGGGGAAAAATGTGTCAGAGAGATACTTGTTCATGAAAAAGTGGACGCATGTGGAACACATATATAGAGAGACTAGTATAAGGTGAAAACGCATGCTATATCTGTAGACAAGAAAGAGAGAGAGAGGAAAAAATTCACTTTTGTGAAACAGCCGAGAAGAATGACTTATCCCATTTTTTGTCTAACTTGCAAAAAAAAGATGTACTCTCAGACTTTTTATTTCCTTCGCAATCGTGCCAAGGGAAAATTTAAACCATTTTTTCTAAACATTGATTTTTTTTATGAGGAGTTATGAACACAGCTAAACAAATTTTCAAAACTATTTTCAAAAAATACAAGAAATTACTTTAAAAATTTAATTTCCAAGTTAGTTATAGTAGTCATTAGAATTATTTTTTTAAGAATCAAAAAGAATACTTTTGTGCATTCCACACACACGAGGTCAAGTGAGTTGTAAACAAGCCGAAAACCTCTTGTGGCTGAGAGGCCACTTCATAAATGAAAAGGAATGTATTTCCAAGAGAGAAGAAAAAACTGGTGGAAGTGGGAGCTAGCAGTAATTGCCCTGAAATGTAATGACAGATAATACTCCATTTGTGTGTGTGTGTGTGTGGAGATTGGGAGAGACTGGAGGTGAGAAAAGTGTAATCAAGAGACGATTAAGATTGTCTTCATATTTCGTAATTTGTTTGCGGTCGTGAGAACAAAGAAGAAAAAAACTTTTCTACTGACTCTCTCTCTTCTTGTGCAGTATGAAGGGTATGTGTGTGTGGGAAATAGAGAAAGATGTAGGGTAGATGTATTGCATATAGTCCTCTTCCCCCTGCCCATGATCTTCCTCTTCTCTCTCTCATGTGTATGTGTGTGTGCGTTCAGGGTGGACTTTGGACTTGGGTGATATTGATGAGCTCTGTTGGAGTTGTTGAGTAGGAAAGGTGATGTGTGTAAGTCTCTCTATGTGTGTGTGTGTGTAAGTATTAGCCTGTCTTCCTTGTCCTAAACCACATCTTTCACCCAACACACAACAAACACCATGTCTTTCTTCCATTGTGTAGGTACATGTGGTGTGTGTGTCCGGGAGGCTGGAGAGAGGAGGGTTGGGTGGTGGTGGAAGGGATTGCCTTTCTTGAGAATTCTGCGGGTGTCTTGGAAGCAATTAAACGTCCCAGAGATTTTTCATGTCACTCTCCTTCACACCCTCATCAATATGAGCCACATCACCCTCCCCCACCATTTCCCAGCCCTACTCATATTTTCTTTCAATCTACATAAGCCATTCCTTGTCCATGCTCTCAGAATTTTTAATACTCCCCCTCTCTTCCCCTCTTCTCATCAACTCTCTCTCTCTCAGTATCTCCCAGTCGACTATATTTACCAAAATTCCCCCGAAAAGGAGCTTCTCACTCTTCGGACCCCTCACATCACATCACATTAATTTCCCTTATTTTCCTTTTCTCAAAAAAATCCGACTCACAATTCTCCTATTTTTCCTAATCTCATTCAAACACAAACCCAATTAAGAGTGACACAAAAATCCTTGATTTATCGTCACGATACTAGTCAGCAGAAATGCGGATTCAAAGTGTATTAAATAGTCACTGATTATACAATTACAATCATGTCAAATTATTCGTGTCGTTTTGAATTTCGTACGGAGAATTTGGACAATAATTCCTCAATTCATTTTTAAAAAACCTTCGCTCATTTTTCCGAAATTGATCGAAATGGGTTATTACCAAAGTTACCAGTATCCAGTTACAAAAACCCTTGAAAGGACCTCCCAATTTTTGCACTCATTAAACAAAACATTGACCTTATCGTCCTAAATATCAAACCGAAGGTCACACAAGGTAAAGCCGTTTTATTAGACCAATTGACAAATTGGTACAATGCATTGTCCTTAAAAATTCTGTGCAAATTTGTAAATCAGACGTGATTGTGCGGGCGGAAAGAAAGTTATGCAAGTACAGAAAAAAGTTGAATAGTTTTTGGAACGCACCGCACAGCCCTGGATCCATAAATTATTAAATTTAGTGGGGACTGTTTCCAAAGTCTGGAATATTCCCCCCTCAAAAAAATGTGTAAGGAAAGAAGAGGACGAGAGGTTCTCCTCTTCCTCCTATTAATCTGCCAATAGTTGCATGAACTGTGAAGGAGGTAGACTCGCGACGAGGAATCAAGGGAAGAATGCTCCTGCATCTCGCATCACCCATGTAAAATATACTGTGCATACCTTGCCTTACGATCATACATTCCTCGAACGACTGTCGACACAGACAAACTTATAGACATGTCGAGTTAATGATAGACACACAGAAGAGAGAGGGAGACGAGAGTCTCTCCCTTTCCCTGTATTCCTCTGTTTGATTTAGACAGAACGTAGTTTGCGGTTCCCTTTCTCTCCCTCTCCTTCCCTCCTGGGATAATTAACTGGAGCTCTTAAATGTCTTGCTCAAAAACTGTTCCCTGTTTAAATTCTCCTGGCTCAATTACCTGCGTCTCTTCTCTCCCCATTAGCCCATTGTAAAGTATGTGTGTGTGTGACTGTGTGTACACACGCACACACGTAATATCTCTCTCAGTGTCTCTATTACTACATCCTGGCATAATTTTTTTGGGGGGAGACTGCATGTGTGGAGGATGTGCAGTCTTCCCTCTCACATCATTGAATGTGGTACAAAGAGAGAGGAAAAGGAGGGGAGATTTGGAGTTTGTTGAAATGCGGATTGTACCCTCATGCATACCCATCTCAATCCCGAGCCAAGCCCATTACACTCACACACACACATAGGCAGTAGGCACACACAGGACAGGGTATATGGGTAATGGGTACAAAATATACATTTTTCTCTCTTTGTACTGAGTCAACCCAGGGCTGTGCCAGTCACAGATTCCTCCATTTCATTATTTTCTTGTGTAAATACAATTGTGAGCTTTGACGCAGGATTTATTTACTGAAATTAAATGATTTGAAAATGTTGGCCATCATTTTTCTTGTCCCATAAAAAATACTTTCTCTCTTCTTTCACTTTACTGTGGACTATGGAAAATAATTGAAGAGTTTCTTTGCAATTTCTTTCTTCTAAAAACTTATGTAAATGTTGAATATCCATATGAATTCTCACCAATATCAAAGTCCTCTAGCATATTCTCAACTTGCCGGGCTCTCCTTCCTGAAATAGAAAAAACAAACAAATTTTAATTTAGAAATTTTGTTAATGGAAAATGGTTTTCTAATTAGTAAATTTCAAATTTCTCAAAGAAATGGGGAAAGCTTGGTCATGTGACTTCGGTTCATTAGTCAAAATTCATGGAAGGGAGATAGAGAGTCCAGGGAATTTCCATTCTTGTTTTTTCCAGCCGTCCACAAGAAGAATGGGCAAAAGACAATACAAAATGGGTTGAGTGTAAAAGGAGAGAGAGAATGAGAGAAAAATAGAGAGAGAGTGTGTGTGTGTGTTGGAGTATGGGAGTTTTAGAATGAATTATCAAAGACGGAAATCCCTGGATTAGTCGTAGTCGTGTGAAAATAATCGTGCAAATCCTACTTAATTTTTCATGGAGTCTTCGAAGAGTAATTTACGATGAGGAGGCTGAACAACTCCAAGTGAAAACACAGAGAGAACATCATTTCATTGTGAGGTGGTGGTGGTGAGTGTGAGAGAAAGGAGGAGAAAGTAGATAGGCAGTTGTCCCAACCACTACAAATAGTCCTCGAAGAAGAAGAAGGACACGAAGGGAAGGAAAAAGAAGAAAAACACCTGTTCCCACATTCATCTTCCCCCCACAACCACTTTAATTGTTATTTATGTTATTTCCGGAATAAACACAATTGCTCTGGTCTAAGCCATTATCTTTATTTCACTTTTCAACTTCAAACCAAACACGGTCCTCATATTTTCTCTTCCCACAATCCGGACATTAGGACACACGCCATTTCAATGATTATTTGCTGTGCGTGTGTTTGTTTGTGTGGAATCATTAAATACATTTTTAATCTCTTTTTTACTATACTTTTGGAGTTTGGAAAAAAGCGAGGATTATTTTGATTTCTCAAAAATGTATACTTTAACGCTACGTTACTTTATAAACAAAAGATTCAATGTTTGAAAAATTTCAAAAATTGATTCGAAGAATCCCGCTAGAAATATTTTGCCAAATATCTGGGAATTTTCTTGTTCAGTTTGCCATACAATGGACTGCGTACAAAAGTCCTCTTTTTGGGTGGACGAAGGACATTTATGCAGAGTTGACTGGCAATTACACTCTTCCCAGCCATTATATTCCTCGCTTCAAGGCCCATTGCACGGAGGTAATGTGGTGTGAAATTAAGTCATAACTACCTCATTCTTCTTCTATCGTCTCCCCTCATCCCCCAACCCCGCTTCTCCTGTATTGACCTTGATTTCCCCCATTGTTTATTCTACCCATAAGAGTTTTTCGAACGAAAATTTATGAAACTTTCACCGGACTCTCGCCGGGATGTTCAATCGCAACAAACCAGAATCTCTTTTCACTGTTGATTGTGCATTGTGCATGAGAATGCATCCTCAATGACAGGCAATTTTTGAAGGCCTTTACTGCAGTTCGTAAGATACAAAAATGAGGAAGCGGAGGTCATCGTTGACTTGATCTCTAGAATCCACTCTCCAGAGAGTGGAGTACAGAATAAGACAGGGAAAATATAAAAGTTGAGAGGGATATTTTGATTCTCATGGTTAAATTAATGGAAGTGGTACGAATATTTTCCCCCGACTACTGAGACACTGGCTATATTAAGAAACACGTGTAGAAAGTTGTAGCTATCCATCAATTTGTACTTTCTCTTTCTACAGCATTGGATTAATACATATTACATACAGATGTGGAGGAGGAGGGAAGTGAGTATTCTTGTACGGTTGGCTGAGATGAATGGCTGGAATGTAATTTTTTTCGCATCATTCCCCCGTCAATAGAATGACAGATTGGATTAATGATGAGGAAGCAGGGAGAGAGAGAGAGAGAGTGGGAGGGAGAGGGAAAGGGGGAGAGCATAAAGTTTCAGTTAGGTACACTCGTTCAAATACACACAGCTCCATTCCGTTGGATGGGGGTTGATAGAAAGTTGGAGAAAGATTTTTTCCTCCATCCGATTCTTTGCGAGGAGCCGGTATAGTACAAGAAGTAGGCTGGAACTCGGGTAGATTCTGAGCCGGGTAGTAGAAAAGCGACAGAGAGAAAGAGGGTGAATCGTCTACACACACACAATGTAGAATGACTGACTTGTGGATTGAACAGAGAAGAAATACATATCTATTGAGGTCCTTCCTCCTCCCCCTCTCGCTTTCTCACAGCTGAGAAAGGTTTTGGGATGGGAAAGGGAACACGTTTCCCCAATTTATCAAGGAAAATCTCAAATTCTCCAAATCTTCATAACAAATCCTGGAGCCTCCCAGCATTTGAGGTTCCAGCGGAGGAGAAGAAGAGTTTGTATTTAGGAGGGTTTCCTTCAGGTACCCACTACCACCACCACCACTTTTTTAAGCACTTCACACACACACACGTTGTGGTGTGATGTGTTTGAGTGGAGGGAGGGTTATAAGAATACGTTCCACACAAAAAATTCCATGTAAATACCCGTGTGTGTGTTGCCTTTTCTAAAGAGATCTTTGGCGGCAACGGGTGTGTATGTGTATGTTGGCTACAAGCCGCCCGTTTTTCGAGTTTGAAAAAAGAAAATTTTTGCGGCTTACGTATAACTTTCGGTTTGGATTACAACTTGCTCATCCTACAAGATGATAGGATGGTGATAGAGCAGGAGGAGAAAAAAATCAGATGCACCACACACACACACAAAAAGTGAGGGACATTAGCATTAGTACGGGAGGGCTATGGGAGAAAAGGACAGATGCAAGTGTGCATTCAAAATTCAAATTTCCCATATGGAGGCCTCCATGTCGGTATGTGCCTGTGTTAAACATGCAGGCGTCAATTCTTCCATTAACAGGAATTTGATGCGGCTGCCACACACACACACACACACACACACACACACACACACACACACACACACACACGTAGACACACACCATCTCAGAAGAGGAGAAAAGAAGGCAGATGCCTTTTGGTTTTCCTTCTTGAACGCTGGGAGTTACATCACCACCAGCTAAACTCTGAGATATGTAGCCATAAAAATTTTCTCTGCTGATTTCTGGAGAGGATTTTTTGGTCGGTCAAATTGTCAGAATGTAAAATCCGGCCATGAGGGATTCCAAAGATAAGTAGAGAAAGAGAGAGAAAGAAGAAAATTTTCACTCTTTTTCTCAGGAAGGAATTGAGAAAATATTAAAATGCAATGAAATCACTAGAGCCTCTAGTAAATGGGGATAGAGAAACACACATACACTAAGAGAAAGAGAGATTTGAGATCTTCTTCATCATCCTAAATCTGGCTAATGTGAAGAAAAGAAGAACTCTCGAGATAGAGAAGAGAGGGAATAAAATGAAGGCTTGGAAATTCTTTTTTCTTTCTCTAGCGGATGGGCTGTAAGTGTGTCTTAATTTTTGAATTTATCGGGTGATAAATTTGTCCAAATGGGATTTTCCCCCCGGCCCCACATCATCCCCATGCCATGCCCGAATTTCGTGTGTGTGTGTGTGAGTGTGGGAGAGGAGAGAGACTGTGCAGTGATTTTGTCATCAAACCAAAGTGAGAAAATATGGACTTGGTTATATACATCCATACCCTCTCATATGTGTGTGTGTGTGTGGGATTTCATATGAATGTAGGAGAGGCCTTCTTGGCTTAAACACACACTCACTCGCACGCAATATGTGAACAGTTTTCTCTTCACTGGAACACACACACACAAAGAGAAGAGTAGGGAGGAGGAGGACTGACAGAAAATAGAGAGGAAAAATAAGGGAGGGAGAGAGCTAACAATAGTAATAATTTAATAAGTGAGAAATAGAGAGAGATGAAGAGAAAACTGTCCCCTCCTCCTCCATTCACACTTATTTCTTTTTCCCTTCCCTTCTCTCCTTCCCTCAAAGAGGAGAGCTAATGAAAAATGAAAATCATTACATGTTATTACCTCTCATCACAGTCTGAAGACTGGAGGAGAGGCCGAGACGCTCCAAAAGTCTCACGAACGAACAACAAGGAAATAAAGAAATCCTCCGCATTTCAATGCTCAAAGTCGCACACAAACTTTCTCAGAAAAAAGGAGATGATGATGACTCCCCGTTTACATCTTGTTTTCATCCCTTCTACATGTTGTATGTTTATGTATGGGAGTTCCACACACACACAAAGATATTTGGGGGAAAAGACGATACATCTTTCTTCTTCCCTATTCTTTTGCTGGGTTGCATTAAAGAAGGGCTATAAATTAAATATACATGCTCCCACTAGATTTTTTATGTGGACCGTTTATGACTCTCTCCCTCTCCCGTTCTCTCTTCATCTCTTTGCGCATCCCTATCCTCACGAGAGTGATCTCATCATGTTTAAAAATCATCCCTCCACACTTTCACTCCCTTTCGAAGTGACTTGCCGCCCTCGCGTGAGTTCCCACTTTTACATCAATTTACATGAGGATTAAACGGCGTAAGGGAATCATTTCAAAATTATCATTTTTGTTTACAATCATATTCACACTGTTTACAATGTTCGTTGATGTGCATGTGTGTAGGAGTCCCCTTCCATTCATTGTGGATTTTAGTGCGAGAGGGAAAGAGTCAAAGAAAATATTCAAATTTTTCCATACATTGTGTTTAAAAAATTTGATTGCATATGCATTTAAAATTGCACTGCAGTCTCAAACATTTCCGGATTTGAGGACGAGTCGTACTAAAAGGGAAAGAAAGCTTTTGTGCTTTCACGGTGCTTTCCGAGACTCTGTAGTCAAATCTCCTGCATTTTACGCACCCCCTCTTCATTCCCATGAGCAATGAGCGTTTAAATCTGTCTCATTGTTGCATGGTCCATTCCTGGAGGATGAAGAGGAGGACACGGTCATGGTCTTAGGAGACCGCAATTAATGGACAAGCTCTGTTTTCTTCTGCTTTTCCTCCTATCTCTCTACACACACACACAAAGTCCCTTGCCGATTTCCTCCCTCCCCGTGTGTCTACAAACATGGAGAGGCGTCCAGGAGTGGGGGAATGCGTGTTTGCATTGAGTTGCATCAAATCTGCGCTAATTTCTCTCCTTTTTTGCAGTGCACGTATTCCCACCGTCCTCCCTCATCCTCGACCACACACACCGTGCAGATTTAACTGCATTTTACCCTTAACTTTGTAATACCCCACTTCTCTACATATATTCGTGGTGTACGGATTTAAAAGTTTTTTTCCTCCCTTGCACACACGAACGTTGACAAAAGTAGAGGAGGATATTTTTGAGATTGGCCATTAACTTGATTTACTTCTAGAGCCGTGCACGTGACTAGGTTGAGGGGATGACACAACAACAATAGAATTCCAGTTTTTTTGAGGGGGTGTACACGGAAATAAGGGAAATGAAGAAAAGTGTATAAAATAGTGGGAGGAGGAGGAGGAATGAGTTTTACATTGAAAGTGAGGATGAAGGGATGGGATGGAAAATTGTATGAAATACAAGGGGAAGAAATTGAGGGAAGGGGGGAAAAGAAGAAAACGAAGGAGGACTGACGGCAAGAGATCAATTCACATGAGGGAGAGGAGGAAAGGAGAGCGGGAGACTTTTGAGAGAGCTGTCAGGAGATGTGATGTGGTAAATGCTTTTATTTTCGGATATCGAATGTTTCTCCGTCTCAGCCTCTCCTCTCCTCCGTCCTCTCCCTTTAATACGTCCGATCCGATTCCATTTCGTTCCATTAGTTGATACACAAGCAGCGGATCTCAAAGTAGTCCAAACATGTTCTCATGTGTTGATGCCCATCCCATAGCTAAAGCCCGGGACCCCTCTCTTACTTAAACAAGACCACACAAGCCCCCTTCCCCCCTCACATTCTCTCTACGACTTTCTCTTCCAACTCATGATGGACTCACAGAAAATGTATCAATCTTTGTATAATCCATAAGAGAATCGTGTGTGTACCGTAAACCGTCAATGGAACCATTGACAAATGTGACAGAAAAATGATGACTGGATTAAAACGACTGAAATGAAAACCGGGTAATTTAATCTACCTTTTCCATGCTAGATAAACAGTCTTAGATACTCTTTAAAAAATGTGCTTTAAAATGCACGTGGTTTCTACTGAGTTGTTACGGCAAACAATTTTTTCTGCCATGCGGCCTCAGCCTCGTTTTTTCCTGTGTAAAATAATAATAATATGTATATTGAGACAGACGGGCTGTATTTAACCCGTCCCTTCCCTTTAGTCTCGTGTATCAACTTGTAAAAGTCGCGAGTCAAAAAAAGGAGTTCCGAAGTTAAAGGATGAAGACATGGAGTTGGGGAGAGAATTGGGAAGGAGAGAATGAGGGAAACAACCCCTTGAAAGGAGAAGGGAGAGGAAGAATAAAGATGAAAATCTGTAGAGAGGAGAGTGTAAATGTAAGGGAATGCCAAAGGAGAAGAGGAGGAGGAGGATGTTGGAGAGATGAGGAGGACAACTCGATCACCCACAAAAAATATGAGAGTGGTGAAAGAGGCAAAGGAGAGAGGAAACGAGGAAACCAGAGGATCCCAACATCCATAAACATCATCCTATAGCCGAGAGAGAGAGTGGCACATGAGACGAGTCATGGTTTCCCAATAACTAGAGCCTCTCTCTTCTGTTTTCTCCATATCATCTCTTCCCTCTATTTTTCCCATATCCTCCTCATCTCTCTCTCCAGCACCCAACTCTCTCGATAACCACACACACAGCACCCGTCATTCTTCTTCTGGCGGGGTACAAAGTGGAGGAGGAGGAGAAGGGAAAAAAACTCGGGCCAACTCAAAAAACTATCACTTGAGCCACTTAAAAGGAGAAGGGAAGAGAGAAACAAGCGCTTTTATTCTTACATAAGCTTCACTGCATCCATATATTTATCTATATATTCCCTTTCAATTCAAAGGTACTTGCCCTTCATCAAAATTGTTCTCTGCTTTAGCCTTGTAAAGAATTTTGGTTTTTTTTGTGGACTTGCATTAGTCCTGAAATTTTGGACACTTTATCATCTCCTATTATTTACACACTTTTTATGGTCGACTTACATATCAATCATACTGACTTGATCACTTTTCAGGGATACAAAAAATTACAGTTTTCTCAGAGCGCCAGTTAGAACTAAAATATATTTTACTTTGTGTGATATCAATAGAAATTGAACTGCATAAAAAATCTTGGAGATTTTGGTAGGAAAGAAGGAAGATATGGAAGATGAAAATAGAAAATAAATTAAAAAATTGAAATATAGTTTAATTCCTTAATTAATATGGGACATCCTAAATTGACTTGTGTAAATATTTGATTCATAATTAACTTGTCTTGCACACTTTATGTGGCAAGTTTTATGCGAAATTTTTTTTGGCTTTCTGCATGTTGAGAACAAGCGGTGAATTTAAATGAGTTCGAATTTACAAGGATTGACCAGTTGCCCCGTCATAAAATTTTTTGTAATAAGCAGTAAAAGTAGAGAGAGAGAGAGCGTGTGTGTGTGGGGCATGGAGAAGAAATGCAAGATGAAAGATGACAAAAAAATACCCAAAGTTTGGCACTCATCCTGAGACACCAAAAAGAGAGAGAGAGAAAGACTTTATATGTCTCTCTCACTGAAACTGGTCAACAACAGGAAGGAAAAGAGAGAGGAACACTTACAAGAGGATGGGCAAAGGGTTTAAAGTGGCCATTGGACCGTGTCAAGTTTTAGGTGAGGACTGAAGGCGTAAAGAGGAAGGAAGAAGAGAGGAAGAGAGGAGCACACAAGATGAATTTCTTGGAATCAAAATAATAGTAATAAAATGGCCTCTTTGTATGCAAGTCTGTTGACATGGGAAATGGCCTCACACACACACGGTTGTCATATTATGACCATATTTATGCTCCTCCCTCCCAACGCTATACTTACATAAGAGGAGGAGGAAGACGGAAGAGAGGAGGATGATGGGGATGTGGGGATATGAAGGATGTTCAATAGCACAAGAGAGAGACACACACACACTGTGAAGAAGCGGAAAAGTTGAGAGAGAGAGAGGAGGAAGAGGAGGGAACGAATCTCTTTGGAAAAAAACAAGGAGGGAAGGAGGTAAATATGATAGGAATAGATGGTTCTTCTTTTGGGCCAAATTTGAATGGTAAAAACAGACGGACGGGGGCCCAGGGGGAACATATTTTTCCCGATCCTGGAATGAAAAATACGGGCCACGAAGGGACATCTGGACTCGAACATTTTTTATGTTTCCCTCTCTCTCCTTCTCTACATCTTTTCTCTTTATTGCCTCTGCTATAATGCGGAATAGAAATGGTTTATATCTTTCACATTTATAGAGACTGGGCATCTTCCTTCCTTCTTGCCCCACAACACCCCACACCACCAAAGTAGCCCTCTCTCTCTTGTCCCAAAACCCATTGACGTTGTCTGAGGAAAGTCGGAGAGGGACAAACTCCTGGTCCAGGTAAGAATGGACATGAAGAATGCTCTTCCTCTACTTTGTCCACTATCTCCAAAATCTTTAGATGTACATATATAAAGTATATTTTAGCCATATTGAGCAGAACGGGGCAACATGTGCGCCCTTCACAATTCCGAATGCACATGGAAGAAGAAGAAAAAACTAGGGGAAAAAATTCAACCCCCTCAACGCACCTTTTTACCTCAGGAAAGAATTTTCTCCCCTTTTTTTCTTCCCTATCGTTAATGCAATCCTCTTGAATTTCAAGTAGAAAGGGGAAAAAGATATGGAGAAAAACAAATTTGACTGCATCTCCTTTTCTGCACAATCCCACAATTTTTGACAATTTTCTCTCCCTCCCCCCCTTCTCTCTCTCTCTCTCTCTTTCCTATTGAATTTCACATTTAAATTTTCCCGTCATAATCTCCTGAAATCCATACAAAAATTTGTCGCTTTCCCCTCCATTCTGTCTGTATATTTTGAGGAAAAATTTGATTACGGAGTGGCAGGGAAAATGGAAATTTGTGGATTTGTGAAATAATGGCGACATTTTATTGGGACAGACTTTTAGATTTATGTGATAGGAAAATGTGAGTGGACTGGTTCAAAAAAATAATTAGCAATTCGATTAGCCACTCACAATGAATTTAATTTGATGTGAGGAATTGCGTAAAGACGAAGGTGATTCCTTTCCCCTCTCTTATTGTCTTCACTAAATAGAATGGTGGAGGAAATGGCCAAAACACTTTAAGGAGAGGAAGAGGGCCAAGTAGAGAAGGGGAAATCAATGAAGAAATAAAAGATGTTTTTCACACAACCAACAACAAAGTGGCGTAGAAAGCTCATTATCGCCGGTAAGCTGAGTTGGGATCAAGCTACTTTTCCTCACTCTCCCTGTATTGTGCCTGTGTCTATCCTATATGGATGTACATGTATTTAGAGCCCAGGTTCCAGTGTGAAACAAGAGAGGAGGGAAGCCTTTGAAAGTTGAGCTCGGGTTACAACAACCGTTGCGATAGTGATCCCCTCATTTCATACACCATCCACACGGGCAAAACCCTTCACTGGCAAAAGCCCGTGTCGATGAGTGTCGATGAAATTTGGGGGAGGAGGAGGAGGAAAGAATGAAATTCCATTTCACTTTTTTGAATTCACCATCACAAGCGTTAATCAATTTGATGGGAACACCTTTTTTGTCTCTCTATTTCCAAGATGGGAAAAGGATTTGACGATTGATAATCCTGAAATTTTATTTTGAGGGAATGGAGTGAATTTTTTTACACAGTCCGTTTCATCCAAAGACTTTTTTAAAGAGAAAATTGCAACGAGAAAGATGTGAATGAACAGTGAAGAAAAAAAACGAGATATTTTTTTAGAACGTGTAAGCTTACCCAGACAAGAATCCATTTCAAAGAGAATGAGGAGGAGGAGGAGGAGAAGGGAAGGGGGTAAAACTTTCCAACGCTTGAATTTCACCATGACTGTCGTCTGGAGTGGAGGTGGAAAAATGTGGGATGGGGTGGGTGGAGGGTGATTGGAGAAATTTTGACTTGGTGGACTCTTTATATTTTATTTTGTTTTGTTGTTGAATTTCTTCAAGTTCAAATTGGGTCCATTAGTTGTCCGAATTTTCTCCCATACTCTCTAAACTGTCCGATGGTTACCTTTCTGCATGGAGAAATCTTATTTTCACAGTTGTGTTTATGTGTGGACCGTAAAATTAATGTCGTCCTGCTTTTGACTACTTTCTCTTTATCTTACATTCTCTGTTCAAAAGAGAATATTTTTAGAGGGTGGAAAGAGAGGGAAAGACTACTAAGTGGGGGTCAGCATGGTGAAAGTTTACACACTCAACTACAGTTAATGTTGATGATGTTGAAGAGAGAAAGAAAAGAGGGGGAAGTTGATCAAGTTTTCACTTTCACTTTTCATGGTCTCACATTCCGTGATCACTGGGGAAAAGAGGAGTAAAGGAAAAGCTGGATTTTGACGAGAAAAATGAACTGTGAAAAAGGGCGTGGATTTTTTGTCCCTTGGAACCCTGAATTTTGTTAGTTTATTTTCATATTTCTTTAGTTCTTCCTTCCCTTCAGACTTTTAGAAATTGGAACAGAAAAAAGCAAAATTCACACTTGAAGAGGACGAAGAAGCAAAAAGGGACAAAGAAGAGTCCGGAACATTTTGGGAAGAAAATTTCTTCAACTTGTCATGATTATGCAAGAATATGATGATAAAATGGAGTCCACACACACACGGTCCACTTTAAAAGACTCCCTCTTTCACTCTCTCTCTACTGAAGGAGGAGGAGAGAATTCATGGGAATGTGAGACTTTCTCTTTCCTTTCTCTCTCTGTTTTCCGCGTCCCTCTCGTCCTCGTCACTTTTGGAAATGGAGACAAGTGAGAGAGAGTGTGACTGAGTACAAGTGATATTTCCACGTCAATTAAGTTGATTCACACGTATGGCCAGGGAGAAATACACACACACACACTCACTTTCTATCTTTCTCAAAAAAGGGACTGTGGAATTTTGTGCACCGAAGCGACTAATGTCAGCAGCAACCTCCACTACCACCACCGTCGTCCAACTTTCCTCTAAAAGTCTTTTCTCGGTGGTGGATTTTTTGGCTGAAATTTCTTTAGGTCCACACCCTAAACTAAATAATTTTTTATCAAGATGATCAGATGGTCCCTCCTTGTCTCTTTGTGTGTTCGGATTTTTGTGGACGGAGTGAGGAATAGATCATCAAAGATCACCCACTCTCCCTCTCTCACCGTGTACGTCTGATGTTCGTCCCTGACTACCCGGGTGACTGGAAATGTTCTACTGAGAAACTCCACTTAGCCACTCGTTCTTTTTCTACCCCATTCCATCTGAGTTCCAACCGCCCCATCCGACTTTACCCTCTCCACAAAAGTGGGGAGAGTCGAGAGAGACTCAACGTCAGAGTTCTAAGCTGCGCGCACCCCATCCTCCGTGTCTCAGAAAATGAATTAGAATAAAAACCTTCTTTCTCGTCTCCCTTCACAGTCCTCACTTTTCTTCACTCTTCATTTCTTGGCCTCAACTAAATTTTTTAACACACTCAATTTTTTGTAAAAAAATTACATCTTATTTTGGTCTGGAAGTTTGAACAAGTAATTTCTTTTCTGCATTGCCCAACTCATTATTCTAAAATCGAAAACTTTAAAACTAGATAAACGTTTGATGTGTACTAATTTCTATAAGTATTTGATTCTAAAAACTTTGACCCCGGAGGAATGACACATGAAATACTCTAAATGCTAAATCAGTGAGCATTGCCCAGATTGAGTTGGACAACCTAATAATAGTTTACAAAAAAGCAAAAGGTGTCCAAGCTTGGCTTCAGAAAAGACAATTTATCTCTGATTACATACGAATTCATCCTCCACAAACCTTACAATGTGTCATAAAAAATGAGAAACAAGCTGGAATAAATTTCTCATTTTTTTCTTCCCTACACAAGTAAAATGAGAGGCTGCATTGCAGTTAAATATTTTTTTGCCTTTCTTAAGACAAGACAAAACACACACAGTGTGTGTTATACACATGCCAACACACACACACGGTATGGAAGTTCCTTTACGAAATATCTTTAAAATTGGCCTTTGATACTCCACTTCCGCCATTTAATTCAGCACTACTCATACTTTCTTTTTATTTCCCCCTTTCTCTGTATAATAATACAAATGTGACTGTAAGTCATGTTTTTTTTGAACACTCGCCAAAAAAATAATGTTGTAGGGACGCACTGCTCAAAAAATTTTCATATTAATATTGTAATGTATGCAAAAGGGGAGGATGAAGAGAGAAAGAAGGGGGAGAAAAAATATATAATATATATACATGCATGATGCAGGCATTAGTTTCAAATGTACAATTCATCCGAGATATGATGATGATGCAGTTTTCATTGCACTAAGCTTACTCTCTGCAGTGGCAGTCGTCCTTCCACCGAAATTTTATTTTTGTCACTCTAAACAAGATCAGAAGAAACAAATTCTGTTAATTGTATTAATCAGACTTTCTCCCTTTCCATTTTCTTAAAAAATTAGTAAAAGTCCGGCAATTTTGGATTTTCACCCGTCAGCCTCGGTCTCTGTGCGTGAGGGTGAGGAGACAGAAGATGAAGATGAGGGGGATGGATGAATGGAAGTAGAAGCTTATTACGTATTTTTTCTCTCACTCTTTCCGTTTAGAAAAAGACAGTCGTAAATTTCCAGGAGGATGGACAAATATTCTGGGGACTGGGAGAAAAAGCGGCGCCAGTAAAATTTTTTTTGATTTCCTTAAAATGCAAATGATGTGAGTATGTGTGTAAGTATGTGTGCGTGTGTGTGTGCGTGTGTGTGTGTGAGTGAGTGTTGAAGGAATGGGTATACGCGTCTTTGGTACAAACAAACGAAGAAATCTTCCTCTTCAGTTATTCCAGTTTTTTTTAAAAATGGAGAAGATATCCCATAGTATATATTCTTTAGTTGAGCCTATTTAGTTTGTGTGTGTGTGTGGGATCGTGGATGGGAAGAGAGAGTTAAAAAAGAGAAAGGGTAGAAAAAAGTGGAAGTACAAAGATTTTTATCTTTATTGCCTCATTTTCGCTCCAATGATACAAAGTATAGAGGAAGGGGGAAAGGGAATGTCTTGATTTCTTCATTTTATCCCTTCCTTCCCATCCCATCCACTCATTTAACTTTTTCTCTCTCCTTTTTACTCTCCGACTCTCTCTTCGTTCTCTCTTTTCAGCCACACAAAAGCCATGGCTAAACAAAACTCTATATACAGTTTATATGCATTTAGCCAGCTCGCAACCCTCTTTAATGGCCCTCCTCCTCCAGGACAAGAATCACATGAGAGAGAGAGAGGAGGGGAGAAGTGTGAGGAGAAGGACAAGCTGACAATTTCTTTCTGTCGACATCAAAACTTCCATCCAACACACACTCACACACACACACACAAACATACACATAAGAAAGGGAGAAAGGAAGAGCTTAAAAAGACGATGACTTTCCCTCTCTCTCTCTCTGCACAGTTTTTTACAATGAATTTAATGCACTGTGGAACAACAACATTCAACACATTTTTGTACATTAGCTAATTCCTCCACACACTCCTTCCTACTCTCTTGTTCTTACAAATTAACAAAACAAATTATTATTAAGACTTTCCTTCAGTAAATTTCCTGGTTTCCCTTGCCCTGGGAGAAAGTGAATGGATGGTGAAAAGGATGGTCATATTTTCAAAATTTTCATTGGTAATTGGTATAAATTGTCAACAATTTTTTCATAATTTAATTACGCCGATTTATTAACAGTTTAAATGATCGCAGGGGACTCTTTTGAATTATGTGCACAATTTTCTCGCTCACATTTTAGCATTCGAATTTTCCACTGTTGTGAGTGACAATTTAAGAAACATTCGAAATTTTATTAGAAAATTGGGAAAACCCTATTTTAAAATTATTGGAGCAGGTATTAAAGTCACGTGGAGACCGAGTGTGACAAATGCACTCTACAACAGATCAAAAAATCAGCTTCCTCTTCAAATGGAATATTGGATGGATTTCTGGGAAATAATTACAACTTTAAAAATTATAAATGTAGTGATTAAAATTTTGATGAGTTTTCCCTCCTCTCTCTCTCTCAGTTAAAAGACCTTGAAGGAGTGTTTCCCTCGTTCGAGTCTCGCTTCGGATTCCAAGGAATTGTGGGCATGGGAAGGGAGGGAGTTGAAGTGGTTTGAGAGGAAGAGAAAATTTTGTTGGAGGGAAAAAAATTGTTAAGTGCTCGTTAAGGTTTACATTGGAGTTGCGAGGTAACAAGTCAAGACTCTGTCCTCTCTCTCTCTTTCCCCTCCATGTCGTCTGTGTCATTTGTCAGTTGGCTTAGTTAGTTAATCGTAAAGGGAACATTGAGGACTTGATGTCATTGTCGTCATCTTACTGCATATCTCCCCTATAGATCTCCTCGAACCTATCTAGGTCTCGAGGTATATGAGGGGAAGAGATTAGAATTTCTGCATCTCAGCGACGAGGAAATGAAAGGAGATGCATGTGCTGTCCTTCTACACACACACACTCTCTCTTTCCTACATCCCAGAAGGTGAGCATATAAGGGAAAGGAGGACTCAAGTACAGAGCTAAATGCATGGAGAAACTGGTGCTATAAAAAGTAGACTGTGGACTCTTTCCCTCTTCCTAGAAAGATTGAGGATTTGAAGCGTATAGATCGTGACTATGGTTCAGATTTTGGGAAGACCGGGGAGAAAAAAAGGAGGAGGAGGGGGACAAGACCAAAGTACATTTGTTAAAAGTTAAAAGTGGATTTTTTCCCAGTCAAAAAGTTGAGCTAGGGTTGAGTTAGTTGTGTCGAGAGAGAGAGAAAGCGAAGAAGAGAAAATGGAGAGAAGAGAGAGAGACGGGAGGGGGAGGGGGAATGTGAACAGAGTACACAAGTCAAGCGACAGATTGTCGCATAAAGTAGTGAATTGTGTTCTATGCAAATGCAAACTGTCAGCATTTCCTCATCTTCTCAATCAGAAGAGAGAGAGAAAGGGAAGAGAGGGAAAGCAACCAATAGTCTGTTACAATGCTCCGCTCATTTCATTCATCTTTGATATTTGAAATGTTGTCCTCCTCCCCGTTAAAAGAGTAGAGGAGGTAGACGGCCATAGACGGAGGATGACATGATTTCAATACGTCAACATTTGGCTCCTTGTTGTACTCACCTTCACTCCCGAGCACCAAACACACACATACACCACGAGAGAGAGAAAGAGAGAGAGAGAGTACAGTTCATTTTATCGAGTGGAAGTTATGGAGAATAAATTAATTTCACTCAACAAATTCCACTTTTGTGATTCCCAGTGAGTGAGTTTGTCTTTCACTGAGAGAAAAGGTTCAAGTCATAATATATTGCAAATGACAGATCACACGACTTAGCACGGGAGAATAATTTTTTTGAGAGGGCATGTAAAAATTTTGGTACAAGGCCAGACCATTTGTTTTTCGAATTTTGATCAACTTCATCCCATTTGTCATGAAGTTGATGTTTATTTTTATTCCATAGGATCTAAAAGGAGGAGGAGGAATGAAGTGAATCAAGTACATAGGGAACTTTAAGTATATTTAAAAAGTTGTATATCTGTGTAGCTATGAAATCTGTGCGTGTGTGCCTGAGTGAGTGACAGGATGGAGGGTGTTAAATTTTGAAGGATTTAGACAGCATTAGGGGAAGAGACCAGAGGATATTTCCCTGCTACTTTAGCCACATCTTCTGGTGGCGATTGCAATGTTTTTCATTTTTCGGATGTTTGTCGGTTTCCGAGATCCGACACTCCGACCGTTCTTGCGCGTCTGTGGACATTTTGTTGAGCATCGCTTTTTTCCTGTGTGTGTTAAGGGCGTGTGTCCACGGAGTTAGGATGCTTAGGGTTTAGATAGGGTGAGGGGTGGTTGGGAACGGTAGAGAAAGGTCACTTTCTTCCCACATTTGATGAGTTCATCATACATTTCTTTCATTGTCAAGGAAGTAGTGACGATTACCTTCAGAATTAATCACTTTTGAAAAGAAAAGCAGCATTGAATTATAAATAGAGAATATTTGGTGAATGTACCTTCTTTTCACTCATGTCAATGTCAAAATTTGTCACGCTTCCCTTCTCTACGGAGGAAAATTAAAAGTTAAAAATATAACGGAAGTTAGATAATTGAATTTAGGGAATTTCACGACTGACCTTGTTGTGCTTTGGGAAGTCGACGAACCTATGAAAAATTAATTTTAATTTTTTTACAATAATAATTCGTACTTGGTCTACTTAAGACCAAGATGTTGTATTTTAAATGATAATTTACGGCACTGGCACAGTTACTGCATGGCATGGCTACGTGGAAATGAAAAGTCTAGAACCAGGTTTGCATAGTAATTAGTTTTCACCAGTTTTTCATGGGATAAATTCTGATAAATAACAGCAATACTAACTGTAAGGTATTTAACTGCAACATTTTATTAAATATGGAAAATTGGATTCTCAAATAGATATGTACTAATCACACCGAATTTGCAATTTAGCTAATTTGGAATTTAATCATGTGAAATTCAGATTATTTACAATTATCTTAATTTAATTAGATTGACATTTACATGTGATTTTGTTTTTTTGTTTGAGCTTTAGAAATTTGAAAGTTGTTTTCCTTGAAGCAAATAAAAACAAAATGTTTCGAGTCATGACAAAACGGTTTTTGTAATTAATTAACATCAAAATGCAATGTAACTAAATAGGGCTATAATATTTAAAATTAATTGCTCCTACAAATTTTTCACATAAGAAAATTGCATTGAAATTAAATTTTGTTTTCTCTTCACAAGTCATTCAATTCTAATAGGCCATGTAAAAATTTTGGCACTCTTCTCCACTTCCTCAATCCGAGTGTCAATTACATTTTCAGACTCTACCTAATCTTCATTACATTACGACCCACAAGAAAAATGTTTGGTCAAAAAAAATTCGATCTTTGTTTTGTATTAGTTGTTGCAAAGGGGAATTCAAAGATGTCGGAGGAAGAGCCAAAAATTTCCCAGATGTTCTCTTCCGAAATGTACCCACTCGATCAAGTTGAGAGAGAGAGAGACTGCGATTTCTATCTGGAAAATGTTCCACATTTCAGCCTCAATGAATTTCTAAAGGACAAGGAAGTGGAGAGATAGACAGAGAAGCGGTTGTTGTTTTTTTCAAAATGGTTCAAATGTGCACACACCAAAAATCCCAGCTGCCAGGATACCATAAGGTTAAAACAGCAGCATAGTATGTAGTATTGTGAGATAACCGTGTGTGTGTGCTCGTATTTATACTTGGATGATGAGATGAAGTGAGAGGGAATTGACTAAATGAGCGTGAGTAAGATGTGTCTTGGAAATGCCAAAGTAGACATGAGAAAGGCCAAGGAAGTCAAACGATCCGAAAATCGGCATGCCACATAAACTCTGAATATAATAATACCATTAAATGTATAATCAGGAGGAGAAGGAGGAGGAGGAGGGGAAAAACTACTCTGCTCAACCCAAATGCTCAACCTCTCCCTACCGTACACATTTTCATCCGCTGATTATCAAGGCCTAGAGCACAAGGCGAGCAATGGAGGAGCAATAGTTGCTATCTTTTTACAAAAGAAAAACATGGATTTAGAAAACCAAGAGAGGGAAAGTAGGACAAAACACACAAGGGTTCCATTCATGCTCCTCTTTTTTGCTCTTTCACATATTCACAACTATCGCATGGAATGGTTGAGCATAAACAATGCTGTGTGTGTCTACACTGTGTGTGCCCCTCTGCCCCCGTGTGTGTGTGTGTGTGTGTTTGAGAGACCATATGATAAAGTATTTTGGCATCCGAATAATTCAGTCTGTTTTTGCGGGAGCTCATGGACCGAAAGTCATTCGTATTTATTATTATGATCCCTGCCACATGCTTCGAGTCAGCCAGCTCGTCAACCAGCAAACCCAAGACCTCCGCTCTTTCTCTTGTTAGTCATTCCCCAACATCCCATACGTTCCTATCGGACGACACACAAATTTCCTGGAGATTTCCAAAAAAAAACTCCAAGACTTTCCCCGTCGTCTCTTGGTTACCGGCCAAAAAAAAAAATTCTATATTTTTCTCAATCCCAAATACAAAAAAAATCTGGTTACTATCCTCCTCAATCCCATAAATTTGTGCCTATTTATTACACACACACGCAAATACACATGACCTCAACTCGTAATCTCTCAAAGTTCCTTCAAGGCCTTTAAAAAGGGATTAATATTATCCGAAGTGAAGAAAGTGCAATTGAATTTTCAGTGCTCTCAAAATGAATCAAAATATTGATAAGGAAGAAATTGGAGTGAGAGTGGAGACTTCCAAGGAAGTTGGAAGGTATTTAGTAGCTCAAGAAGTTTATTCTCCTGGGGATTTAATCCTGGAGGAATTCCCAATTGTGACCTCTCCTTCAGGTCAAACGGACTGGAATAATGTGAAGGAAGAACCATTCCTCATTTGTACTGGCTGCTTTCTGTCCTTGACTGATTTCGAGGATGGGGAGGGAGAAGAAGAGGAACCGACTTACTTTTGTCAAGACTGTGGGTGGCCTTTTTGCAGTAAAGACTGTTTATTAATGGTGATTGTTTAATTGCTTTTCAAATATTCTGAAATTTCAATAATATTCTACCTCAGATTACAAAGAATTATTTTTGTAGGCAACAGACCATAAGATGGAATGTGGAATTTTTAAGCGGAAGAAGATTAAACAAGACGTCCAGTCTTTACTGTCAATATATTTTGTTCGGTGTCTTCATTTGTCTAAAACAGACAGTGAAAAATGGGGAAGGATTCTCAATCTGAGTGAAGTGTACGAAGGAGACTGTACAAAAGTTATTGGAGGGAAAAACTTTTCAATTCATGACTACCTCCAGAAATTGTACGAAGGTCAAGAGAAAATTTCATCTGACCTCATTTCAAAATTGAATAGAATACGAAATGTGAATGCCTTCCAGATCAACTACAATCAATTTGATGACCGGAGGTAATGCTAAATCGAAACCATTTTTTTGAAAAATACACTGATTAATTAAATTGAAAATTGAATTTGATCAGTGATTTATTTATTACTTCTCAGATATTACGGGATGGTTTTATACAGTCTTAGCTCCATGGCTGCTCACTCTTGCAGTCCAAATTCTCGTTGGAAAACAACTCTCCCCACCACAGCCCAGGAAAAACGGGGTTACCCAATCAGATTTGAAGCCATCAGACCGATAGGGAAAGGTCATTCCATCACGATAGCCTACAGAAATCGGTGCCTCACAAAAGGGACACTTGTCCGCCGTCAAGAAATTTACACAGGCCATAGGTTTCGATGTCAATGTGAGAGATGTGGTGACTCTACAGAATTCCAGACTTACTTTTCAAGTGTTCATTGTACTCACTGTCCTTTGGGTTACCTCCTCCCGTCCAACTCTCTGGATGACAAGGCTGACTGGGTTTGTCGAGCATGTCATGGGACAGAAGAGGTGACTTTTATCCTGGAAATAGTGGACAGAATCACTTCTCAAATTAGTCGAGCCAAGGAAGGGAATTGTAAGTCTAGTGAGATTTGTTGGAAATTGGATACCATCATCAAAAAATATCAAGGGAGACTTCTTCATCCTAATAATTATCTCATCATTTGGGCGGAGTTTGTGTGGCTTCAATTTGTCGAGTATCAACTCCTTTGTCTTCAGTCCAAGTCCATCAAGTATGACATATTTTTGTTGATGACAGCCAGGACGATGCACTGTAATGAAATCTATTCCAAATTTTTTTCTACCACCTGCCGTTTTTATGGTGAGTTGCATTTTTTTTGTAAATATTTACATTGGACACAAGTTCAAGGAGAATCAAATTTTAACTGTAAAAAGTTTCGGGTCATTTTAACTGATATTAAACAAACATTTTTTGGACGTAAGTTGTAGATAGGGCGATAAGGATATTTGTACTAATTAAAACATGTATAACATGTGTGTAGGTTATTTTCAAAAGCTTTGTGGATTCGCCCATTACTTGTACTACTTGTCACCCACAATTTGGGATGCTTTGACGGATGAGCAACGGCACCGTGCCACGAGAAAGACACTCGAGTATTTTGAAAACTCATTAAAATATGATGGATGGGAGCCAGAGGATTTACATTTCATTCAGGAAAAACTTCGACACGTCAACCTCATCCTCGTTCGACTTGGGAAGTCTGGACAACCTGATAATAGTTTACCTAGTCCACATACTAATTAGAAAGTAGAGCTTCTCTCTTGAGAGGTTGGGGGAAAAGTTGGGGAAAGTTGGAATATTTTATTACTATTCTAATGTAACGTTATGAAAGTCGTTGTATTTTCATATACGAAGAAAAGAAATGATATGCAAAAAACTCCCACTTCACTCTAGCAAAAATGAACACATTTAAAAATTACGAGTTGTTTTTTTTTCTTTGAAATCTTTTATTGAATAACAACCTCTGTCTCATATTCTTTCTCTTATCACAATCATTTTTTTAGTACTGTATTATTATTAATCAAAAAATTGTAGTTTTTAAAATTTTAATGGTAATGAAACAATTTAAAATATCATATATATTTAATATAATTTAATATATTCGCTATGTCAAATATTTAAAGTTTATGTACAATGGGAATTGCATGAATTACCGTCAATCGTAAATTCACATTCAAAAAACCGTATACATTCTCTTCTCTCCAAAAAATCCAACGTCACCGTCAGATTTTCAAACTTGATTTTTCAATAATTTAACATATTTAACTAACTGGTATTTAATGTTCATTAATTTGAGTAAAGGATTATGCGAAATTTCGTTTTTTTTTCTTCTTTATGAAATACAAAATGTGTAGCTTATCCACAATTATTTTAAACATTATTAAAACTTTTTGTTGTCAAGTTCTGGTATTAGTTAAGCCCACCGTCACTTAATTGTTCCAGAAACGAACACACACACACCCTCCCCCACACAGATCTCTTTCTCTCTCTCTCCTTTCCCTATTCATCTCTCCCAATTTCATTTCCGTCTCGGCGCAACACTTCATTTATATTACAAAGTATCGACATGACCTTTTTCACACATTAACATGAAAATGTACATCAAAAATCTTGGCAGAGAGTCCACCATCTCTTCCTCTCTCTCTCAATACATTATATACAAATTTCCTCTTCTCATAATCCTCCAAATTTTATATATAGCAGCATTCTGGATCATTTGTCAAATTGTCACCCACACAGAAAAACACTTTCACACACACACATTCTCTTCACCATCCCACAACATGGTGTGTGTGTGTGTGTGTTAGAATGTCCTCTTTTGTTCACTCTCATACACATGACATGCAGTTGGCTAATATCAATAAATATAACATTATCCCAATAACAATAAATATAAGTGTATGTGTGTACTTTGTATGTAGTTGTGTATATATGGTGGTGGAGAGACAAAGTACATTGGCTGTGATTTGTTTAAGCAGTCATTTAAAGTGGGATTGAAAGCACATTAGTTTCATGCACAATATAAGATAATAGTTTCATATATCCCACGTACTGCAGTATTAAATATAGATTGTAGATTGTACTTCCACACACACACTCAATTTTGACGAGGATCTATTTTAATCTGCGTTAGTTTAAATCATACTGTGCTATTGTTTTCCCTATCAGAGTACACAGAGTGCAAAATCCAAACCATTTTCATAGGTATGTAGTATGTACTGCGTGTATAAAATGTAATGAAAAGACGCATTTAAAAAAAGGTTTTTGTGCTGGTAGGTAAGGTTCATGTTCCATTTTTGTGTGTGGAAAACGATTTTCTTCCTTGTAAGTGGCTTGTCTCATGGTCGAGTAAACATGGGCGACTACTTGTTTTTCCACCATTTTTTTGGAAACTTCTTCTCTCCAAATCATGTGCTATATACTCCCATCCTTATGTACATATATTGAGGATAGTTTTAAAAAACAGGCCGATTTGTTTAAGAGAAAATTTTTTTGTGCACTTTCTCTCTACACATATTGAGACAATTGTGAGCGGAGGAACTCCAGATCGGGGAGGAGATGAGTGGACCATTTGGGTCTGTCGTCTGGATTCCACGTCCAACATCTTGTCATGGATGAATACCTGTAAGATCAATCAATTCAATGTCAATTCAATTCAAGACTTTTTTTTCAAATATTGAGTGAAAAGTAAATCCTCAAAAGAGAGTTGAATTGAAAAGGAAATCATGTTTAGAAGGAAATAAAGAAGTGGTGAAAGTATTGAGGAGAAAGTGATAGAAAAAGTGTCTTACAATTCATCTGGACAGTTGACTGGCTGGGAAAGGCGATAACCCATTTTGAGGAAAGAGACCAAATCCTCAGAATCGATCTCTGTGTACGGTTGCTTCCCTACAAGAAGAAGGAGGAAGAAAATTGTCAATAAAAAACGTTTAAACTTTGTTATTTGAATTTTAAAAACAAGGGAAGAGTAGAGGGAGGGTGGAAAGTTTAAAAATGTGATTGAATTGAATTTTATATTATTGACTCACCAAGTGAAGAGATCTCCCACATTAAGACTCCAAACGACCACTGGAATTATCATATCAAGACATTAAATCAAGTTTTATTTTCCAAACTGTACAGTAGCTACATTTATATCGTAGTTTTTGAAGGGTGTTGCCTATTTTTTTATTGGATAGAGATTTACATAATATTTTCACCCTGTGAATTATACAATGGCTCAATTTTATGACCATTTTATGTGTCCCACACACACACACACACAACCGCCTAAGCTACTTGTTGGGACTTTTTGGTAGTTTTGAAATGATCGGAAAAAATGACATGTAAATCCACTAAGTCTTATTTTTTCATTGTTTCTACAATTTTTCTTTCGAAAAATATTTCTCTCTTTCCAGAAAACAGAAAAATATTGTAACAGTGGAAATTAAAAGCAGATTTTAATTGGATTGTACCAAAAAAGGATTTAAAATTCAGTCGTAAAATTTGGTAAAATAATTTCGTGTCACAAATGGTAGTTATAATTAAATGTGCACTCACAATGTCGGATGCTGCTGTGCGGCTGTAGGTGAGGATAGCCTCTGGAGAAATCCATTTTAAGGCTCGTCCCTCTGGAAATTGATAGTCCTCTGGAAATAAGTCTTTGGACAGAGCACTGTCACTTATTTTCACCACCAACTTGTCATCCACCCTGTATAACCCAACCCAATTAAAAATCAAATGTCAAATTAAACGACCATGTTAATTAAATTCACAGTGAAATTAAAATCATTTACACTTCGACCATCCACAACGTCCAATCAAAATGAGATTCTATTTCCAGAATATCAATTTTTTACTCTCCCTTTCGTTCAAACATAAAGGAGGAGGAGGAGAGGAAGACAGGGAAAACTACTACTACTATCAATACCGCTAAATAAATAAACGTGAGGGACATTAACTTTAACTACAACCGCATAAAACATGGCTCCTACACACACACACACACGCAGGCACACACACATATATGTCCTCGTGGTACTATAAGCCAGAAATAATTTCTTTCATCCTACTTTTTCCCTTTTTGTCTTCCTTTCTTTTCCCTGGAAATGAGAATCCCGAAAGGATTTCTATGGAGCAAATAAAAAGTGCTAATTTGTTTTGAATTTTTCAAGACAAAAAATACCTTGTGTGTATTGAAGTGTGTGTGTGTGTCTGAGAGAGAGAGAGAGAGAAATAGAGAAAGGGGGAGAATGAAGGGAAGACGAGAAAAGATGTACGAGGTGGTAAAGGCAACAAATAAGAACCAAGATTTAGTACGATGAGAGCAGATTGTGGAAAGACAGAGCGAGAGAGAAGGAAAAGAGAGGCTAAACAAAACCATTCACAGTCAGCACAGTCCAAAAAAAGTACGAATAGAATAAGCTGGAAAAACAAGCTGCTAATATTATGCATGAGATGAGCTGCTCTTTCTCTCTTCTCTTGACTTCCACTTTTTTCATTCAGTCGCATTAGCCGAGCTCTCTCGTCTCTAGGGACTGGGAAAAAATCCTCAGAAAAAAAGTAAAAGACCCAACTTCTTCACCTCACTTAAGTTATCCACGCGAAGCAGGAAACCAAAGCAAAAGACTGACACACACACACACATCCCTCTGTGCCTGTGTGTGTAAAAAAGCTAAACTTTTTCCCTTCAAACTACATCAACTTTTAGTTGACGCGAATGCGTGTGTGGCGAAGATGATGAATCAGTTGTCCCGGTCTGTCGGAGAGTTTTTTCTATTCTCTCCCTCTCTCTCTCTATCCACTGACACGTATATACTCTGCGTATACGTGTGTGTACAAAAATAACCTTATGGCATACAGAAAAATTAGAAATATGCACTGTCATTACACTCGGCCTAGCAAAAAGAAAGGAGAAGAGGAAAAAGAAGTCACAATAAAGCGGGAGGGAAGGGAAGAGAGCCAGTTTTTCGTTCAACTTTTTTTTCAAAAAAAAAATTTACATGAGTTATAATATAAATCTGGAGATGATATAGAGACTGTGTGTGTCTTTGAATGTGGATGAATTTATACGCCACGCTGTCTCTCTGTTATAATAAGATTGTATGCACAATTTCTGGAGAGAAATCTACTTTGGCGTACTATCAGGGCAGGGAATCAACATGGAAGGAAAATGGGGTGACAAATTTCACTTGATATTTAAATGCCAGTACATATTTCTACAAACTGCCCTCCTCCTATCTTCTCCAACCCTCCTTCGTATGTATTGTGTCTACAGAGAGAGAGAGTGGAATAACAGAGGCATGTGTGTCATATGTACATAGTTTCATTTCTTTTACCCGAACACACACAGAGAAAGAGGGGACGACGACGGCACAAGCTTTCCAAGATTTCCGATTTAAAATGAATAGGGGAAGAGGAGGGGGGAAATTCTGGTGGAGCAAAGTTGAGAAACTAAATTTCATTGCACCAACATATTTGATATGTAAGGAAAAGGGCAAAAGCCGACATAGGAGTCAAGATTGGGAGTGAAAGAAGAGATGAAATATCCTAAAACGACGTTCCCAACTGAACCCAGTCTTCAGTGAGGGACTTTGTTTCTCCCGGGAGTTCAAAAAATCCAAAAATAAATGTCAGAGAACGACTGCACAATGTTTGGTTGGATTTTAATTTGTTTTTATCATTGTAATCTGTTTTCCAAATTAATTAATCTTTGTCACTATTTGACTAAAATAAATTTCAAATAATTTTTGAATTTAGATTTTTAAGAAGTGAATAATTGTATTAAATATTTTGGATTTCTTTTATCATCGAACCCTCATAAAAGAGGCGCGTGACAGGAAGGGATTTTACATGACTCCATATCAAATGTTATGAATGGGATGAAAGAATAGACAAAGTTTCACAATTACTGTGAATGGTCGATTACATGTCTACTAGAATTTTAGTTTTGAATGACACTTACACTGCGTTCCTGGTTGCGATTTCCCCATCAAAAAAGACATTGTGACGGTGGAGGTAAGCAATTCCACTGGCAATTTGGATAGCCATATGAACAATCTCCTGAGCTGTAATTGATCTGCCAGGGCCAGACCGGCACGTTGTCCGCTGTAAAAACCTAAAAAACATAAAACATTCGAGCTACAATTTAGCCATCCCACACACACACACACATTCTCCATCATTGAACTTGTACATACTGCAAGCGGAAGGAAGGAAGGGGGAGTGAAAAAGAAAGCCAAAAAAAAGAAAGAAATAGGACGATGAAGTATTTAACTGTGTTTGAACAAATTTGATGTATTATTCCAGGAGGGAGGACTTTCCTCAACTCCTATATAAGTCATAAACTATTCCTTGCAACTGTCTCTACGTCATCTCCCCCTACAAAAAAAGATTAAGTCTCAATTCACAATTTTTTCCTTCTCTCTCTCTCTCTCACTTTACATACACAGGCGGTGGGCTCCACAATCCCTTGCCAAGCTACTTGTTCTTTTATTACCCACACAGTCAGAGTCAGACACACATAGAGAGAGAGTTCACTCTTTTTTTGTTTTTACACATTGTACATTACACACCCGGCTTACCTTTCATGAAAATCTCTCTTACTTCCCTCCCTCTATTTTCTCTCGTCCTCCTCCTCCTCCTTCTTCTCCTCATAATTTATCTCTGGTTCAAATTCTTGTACAACGGACATAAAAAATGTTTTCCAAATTTACCAAGATTTGCGTAGAGTAAATACGATTCATCACAAACTGTTTTTGCCATATTTTATCTTCCCCTCCACCTCCTCTACACAGCACACAACTAAAGTTAAAGCTCTCGCACTTCTAATACATGCTGAAAGCCCGTGAAAATGGATGTCTTTCAAAACAGAGGATGGAGAGTGAAAGAGTGAGGGAGAGGAGAGTACATAACCTGACTATAATGTAATATATATTATGAGAGGAAGAGGAGGGGAAGGAAACAACGAGCCGGAAAACGACTTGGAATACCTTCGACTCTCCCCTCCTCTCCATAAAACTCCTGTTGTGTATCAAACAGAGACAGACACTCCCTAATAATGCTATTACATATTTTAAATAAATTACATGCTAAAACACATACCCCTCCAAACAAAAACTCAACAAGGTGCCTACAACTCACGTACCGTACATACTCATTTCCCATGTGTGTGTGCCATATGTATCGTTTTTTCAAACACGTCTCTCTCTCTCTGTGTTCACAATGCTTTTTTCCCCTCATTTTTTGAGAGGGTGCTGAGGACATGTGTTGTTACGTATGATGATTGATGACACGTAGCGAACGACAGAGACCACATTCTTCTAATAGAATTACTATTGCAATATGATTGTTATTGCATACTGCTCCCTCCTCCCCCTCCTCCTCGCCGCACCATGACCTGACTGACAATAATGTTCCTACTTTATCATCTACATCCATCGTCCTCTCACATGTAAAATTTCATTCTTCTCCTCTTCTGTTCTCCTCGAGGAGGGGGAAGAGAACTCTTTTGTTGTGGAATGGAACGTCATTTTTCTGAGTAATATTACTGTGTAGGCGTCGTCAAGTGAAAAAATGTAACGTCTGTGTGTGTGTGTGTGCACAGACGTTTTGAGGAATGAAGGGAGTACTTAAAAAAGGATGAAAGAGTTGAGAGTTGGGTGAGACAGGGCAGTATGTAAATACAGAAGAGAGAACGAGAGAAGAACATACCCCTTTAAATTGCGGAACCCATGATCCGGGTAGATTAAAAATGGGGGCACTGCCTGCGAAATTGTAAAGAACAATAAAGTGTTATTTTAACAGGTAGTACGTGAGGTGGTTTAATATAACTGAAAATGTTGTTGGATCTCGATGGATAAAAAAAGCTGCAAACTCCTGTGAAACAAAATACTTCTTTGCGTGTGTACAATAGATCACAATAATTTATTAAATTATGTCAAAAGATTTTACATCGTTTTAGGGCGAAATCCACTACTTTCAGGATTCATTATTGTCATACTTACAGCTTTATTTTATGTAGGGTTACTTTACAGTAAATACGGTACATGCTGCATTCTTGCTTTCCCGCGTTCATTGTAATCTCTAACCGATGAGAAAACGAATTTTTCGATTACCGAATAAATTGTAATTCAAGTGTGATTAGTTAATTGACACACTCAAAATAGTTGTTTGCAGAACAGTTTGCATCGTCATAATGGCTCTCAGTCGTAAAGGAAAGTATAAACATGGTTTCTTAGCATGGAAATTTAGCAGTCAGGAATTGCCTCTTCATGATAATAAAGGTACGTACGTATTTACTTTACATTTAGAATTCTGTTGTATTTCCTGTAAAGGAGTTCGCCTTTGATACATATATTATTATTATGATTAAGAGAATGAATCTCGGACAGAATCCGGGTTTTGTGATAATGATGATGATGAGTCAACACGACCAGGCTCTCCTAGCCTTTTTGCCCCAGACGAATGTCCATGGCTTTTTGATAAGCCGAACTATGAAATTATACAAAGTATGAAGACTGATGTTGAACATGACGTAAGCTCTAACAATTTTGTCCATTACAATTTCATTTCGAAATAAAAATATTATTCAAAGATTAATTGTCCTGTTTTTTTAAAAACTAGGAACCTATCATCAAATTGATTCCACGACTTATTCAAAATGTAGTCAGTGTTATTCGGAGTGGAGATAGCGTGAAAATAGCCGCGGATTTGAATATATGTGTTGATGGTCTGTCAACAATGTTGGAGCTGTTGGTACTATCATCTGATGCACTGAAAGAGGAAAATAATTTTTGGAATGATGAAATTGATCCAGAGTCCTCACTCATGGACACTCATACGAGTGTAATGGAAGAAAGTTCTTTGATGGACTATGAACAGAATAAATCACAACAACAACAACAATTCCATGATAATGTTCCATCCTCATCAAGTGAATTCCGTCCTCTTCGCTGTTCATCCCCACTCAAAATAAAGGAGAAGAGTCGGAAAGTCAAATCAAATAGTTTGGATGATCCTCCTCCTCCAAAAATTAGAAAACAAACCAAGACAATAGATAGTGTGGAAGGTGGGACAAATATTCCTTATCCTTGTCTTAACTACATGGCCATAATGAATTCCCCCACTGGAAAAGTTAGTTCATCGGATATCACAAAATTCGTTGTGCAAGTGGAAACTATAAAAAACTGTTGCTAGTTATATATCTCACATTGTTTACTTATCGATCATATGTACCGTAAATGACCAATTAGAATCCGGGTGGAGCCGGTGAGGAGCATACCCTATGTATTTACATGTTCCCTATGTATTTACATGTTAAAACATAGGGTATGCTCCTCACCGGCCCCACCCGGGTTCTAATTGGTCATTTACGGTATATTGTGTGTACACTTTTAGACACTATTTCCCTGTTCTTGCGTGTCAAAGAAAACTCAGCAGAAACCTTCATAAAGGTAGATACAATTCCTCAACATGGATGCAAACTCAAGAATGTGCAGAAAATGGGCCTCTTTTTTCAATTGCATCCGCTCCTTCTCGACTGATGAAGTGGAAAAAATTAGTTCCAACTGGAATGCGAGATCCAGGTAAAATCTTGATATCATTTAGTATATTATACTAATGTTACAAATGAATTACCGAATTCAAATTTTATGATTTACTTCATACACAATTGAATATTTCTGTCTTCATAGATCTCTACAAGAAGCTGTTGAAAGGAGAATTAAAATGTGAATTCGACTGTGGTAGAAATATTCTGGGAGACGATATGTAAGGAATATTTTACTTCTAACTACACACATATTGACGATATTTTTTGTGCTGTTTGTGCATAGTACTAATAATAGTCATTAATGATCGCAGATTCCAGTACATTATGGTGTTGATTATGATTTACCTGAAATCATGGAAGAGCTGATTTTACTAAAACGAAACAAATTATCATCGTTGGCTATGCAGAATTTGTTCAGGTATATATATGTTGTTTCAAACATAGTATGTTTCATTATATTCAATACAAAATGATTAAATGTAAATAGCACATTATTTTGTACAGACAAAAATATCCTGATTTTGTGGCTGCTAGCAAGACTGATTTCACTACACGAGTTAAATATGTTTGGCGACAATCTCCTTGGTTCAAAAGAGAGGATTATAAAATAGGTGTTGGAATTCCAAATGTATACTTTTACTCTGTTGACAACGAAAGGAAGGGACTTCCATTATTGACTCGAACTGACCTCACCCCTCTAATTAGAGACATTGTAACTCGATCTGCTGAATTGCATCTCATGAATGTCCCTGACTGTCCATCCTGGTATTTTTTTGAGAGAGATAAAGATGGGAATGAAATCACGGAGGAGAAGTGTCCAGACATGAATAATACAATTGACGCTCGTCTGGTTGATTCTCCAGGTACGCATAATTTTTAATTTTACTTTAATATATTCTGCTATCCTTTTTCTCATACAACTTAATGTACACAATTTCTCTCTTATGTATGCAGGTCAATTCAAATTATTTGTGTCATGGTTTGGACGAATGAATCCTAAAACTGGTGAAATGAAATATAAATATAGCATAGGTACTTGTCAACAAAAGTATGTGTCTGCTGGTCATTGCTGCAACATGGTTTGTGTGAAAAAAGCTCAGAAGCAAGATGCACTAGGACCCGGTGCAGCGCCAAAAAAGACATCCTGCACTGCATCAAAAAAGGTTCAAGATGGTGGTTTTGACTCAGATGATGAGTTGAAGAAGGAGGAGGACTCTAATGATGATGATGGTGACGAGTATAAGGAGGATGACTATGATAAATACGATGTAAGTCTCATTCCGTTCATTCATTCAATTTTGTACATTACATTGTCTGCTATACTTATTCCTACTGGCTCTTTTTGTTTTGGTTTGACTCTTATCAGACACAGTATTGGAACTGCCTTGGCCTCTATTCAGCAACAAGTAACCGCATCATTTGGAGACTTAAATTTTTATTTCGATCTATGACTAGTAATATTGGTGTGGGAGGAGGATATTATCAAAATTTCTCTGAAACAGTGTATAACATTTTAATGGCATTACCATTGCCTCGTAATCCTGGTTTTGTTCGCCCCTAATGTGTTGTTGTCAAATCTATGATGTATTATTTTTGTTCTGTTTTTAAGAAATAAAAATAAATTTTCAAAACTATTACTCTCTCTCTTTCCTCCGCCGCGACCCCGATGACACTATGCACGTTCCGGTGGGAATGACTGACGAAGGCCAACCCTTCGTGGAGTAGCAGAGCCATTTGTACGGGTGACGAATGATCTGGAAAGACAAAAGCACGCACCACCACGCAACAAAGTCAGCTTTATTTAAACAAGAATAAAAACAACATTTGTACATGTACACTTGTGTGTGTGTCTGTAGTCTGTGCTATGATGTGTGTGTGTTTTTTGACCAGTAAACCTTTTTACACGAGGAGATTTTACTGCTACATTTCCTTTTCATTTGGGCGACACTCACAACTGAAAGTCCATTTTTTCCAAACTATTACATTACAGGACGGGTGGACCTGGACCCTTTTTCAAAGGAGACTGTGTATGTGTGTGTACTTAAGGGTGGAGTCCAGCCCGTCAGAAAAATGTGAGTATTTAATTTATTTTAGTCATTCAAAAAGGGCTATGAAAATTTTACTTTTATTTGAATCATGGACTGAATTTGTAATCAGTTTTTCAACCCGCTCCACTAATATTGTACCTAGTATCTTTCTCCCTCCCTGCGTGTGTGTGTGTGTGTTTCTGGTTGATTTTTAAAAGGATCGTGAGAATGACTTTTCAGAATGTGGTAGTACATACGCCGGGGTTGTTAAAATAATATTTAAACTTTTGAAACAACCCATTAACTATAACTAGCTCTGTACACTACACAGGGTTTGGTTCACCCAAATGTGTGTGCCTGTGCGTGTGTGTAGTGTGTAGGGAAAGGGTCACCAAGGGTGGAGACAAATTACTTTTAGAGCCAGGTCAACAAATCTGGTTTCTCAAAAAGGTAAAGAGAGTGTATAATTCATAGGTTTTCATGGGAGTACAAATGTGAACAAAATTTCATTCATCATTCCAGAAAAAACTTTGTATTTCAGTATCGAAACTACTCCACTCCTTGCACTGTAGAGTTATGAAGTTTTTATTATTTTAATGGCTATTCCACACACACAAAGACACTCACTCAATTCGTTCCTGAACTTTCTATGTCAAGTTAACAATGGAGTCAAAATGTGTAAAATGGCAAGTCGTAAAATGTTGCTGAGTGAAGAAGGAATTTTTTTTTTCTACAAATATTTGCTCACCCGAAACAGTTTTCACGATGACCTTCTGCTCAGACCCATCCCTCTCGAGTACCGTCCCTGCGTAAATCATTTTAAAGATCAAATTAACTATTTATTTCCGTCAATTTTATTTACACAATATTTTAAAATTTTTACGTTAGCATTAAAAAATGTTTTGTACACTGAAAATAAATTAATTTTAAGCGGCGAGTTGCGTAAAAAATTAAGAAAAAAAGCAGCTGTTTGGAATGAGAACTCACCCAAAAATATTTTGCCGAAGGATCCCTCCATTATCACACTTTGAAGTCTCACCTTACACCTGGAAAGGTCAAAGTTGCAAAAGACATGTGAGTGCAAAAAAAGACTGTCATAAAATAAAATGACTACTTAACTAATTGAGACTTTGTATGGACAACAAAAGAAGAGAATGGTTTCGGAATACGTAACATGTATGCTCTCCATATGGAGAGAGGAGAGTGGGACATAATAGGCTAAATAGCCACTTTGTAAAGTGGGGTGTACAGGATTTTTGAGAGAGTGGTAGAGCTGACCGGCCCGACGACTCTCTTTTGAGAAGGGAGGAGGAGGAAGGAGGGTCATAAAAGAAATCGTAAAAGTTGGATGGAGGAGGACAAACCTTTGAATGGTCATCTCGGCCAATTTGCAACTGTTTGTCTCGGTGGAGTGGTAAGAAGGCGATATTTCTGCATAGTGTCCATTACTGGGTTGAAAACTTGAGTACGTGTACTCAGGATGACAGGGTGAGGAGACAGAGGAGTAATGATGCTGGGGAGACTCGGACCGAATGAACATACTCCGACCTGATCCAGATCCTGTTCCAGTTGCTGAGCCACAGCCTGACCCCGACGAACAATTCCCACTCGTGTCCCTGGACAAACACACACATAGAGAGAAAACCACCATTAAAAGCTACTGACATGAAAAGCAATGAAAATGAGGGGAAGAGGGGGAGGGGAGAATGGGATTCAGCCATTTTACGTCACTCTCCAAAAACTTTTAGCGTTAGTGGCACTAAAGTATTTTCATATCCCTCGCTAAAATCTATACGACTTTTAAGAGCAACTTCCTTATTTCTCCCCCAAAATAAAAACTTTTTGTTCCTCCTGATCCTACAGATTAAATAAAAGATATTCTCGTTGTTCGCGTTATTGTTCTCTCGAGTACACAGTCATTCTACTCAAATAAACTGGACTTTATCTCTCAAAATTACAATAACAATTACAGTAATTGTTAGCCATTTCAAAAACTTTTCGAAACGACAGTCTGATTTTTTACTACACTCTTATTTTATTCTGTTCAAAAAACATAGCTTTTTGATTTCATTCAAATTTAATCTAATAATTTTGTAATTAAAATCTCATTCAGTGGAGTCTTCTACTTTTTACTAATTTTCCCTAATTGGTGACAAATGAAATTTGTAGTGTATTAATCATTTTTGGCCACATCCAGACAACGAGACCAGAGACAATTATTAAATTGGGAGAAAATGAATAATAATTAAATTCTCTGGTTTTCACTCACACATGAAGAAATCCATTGGACTCAGCCGTGCCACGACCCTTTCGGGTCCGGACGTAGGCAGCCGAAGCGAGGACGACGAGGATGACGACGAGTCCGAGGGAACAACCCACAATTATGTAAATTATGTTGGCATTGTTTGTGACTGCCTCCTCCGTCTCAATGATTGTCAAGTCAGCCCCCTTCTCCGAACTTAACTTGACTCCTCCGCCGGGTTTCAATTTTGGCTTTTGCCCTGGTGGGTGGCCACGAGCTCCCTTCAATTTCGGGTCTACAGAACACACAAATACATATATAAGGCATTGATTTAAAATTCATTGCATACAATTAGTTTTTTACAACTCTCTCTTCATCTCTTCCCCCTTTTTCTTCCCTACTCTCAATTCTACACACACACACACAATGGATGTAGTCAACAACACATAGTTTTGACTGTCTAAACTTTCCTACATAAAACCTTTCAGACTTAATCCAATGGGATTGAACTAGATTAGCCCTAAATCCAGCTGACTGCCTGTACAGTTTAAATTGACGATTGACAATTGTGAATTGACACTTTTGTCAACAGAGAGAGAGAAAATAGATAAGGCTCTGTTCACTCTACTTTTTTACACTTGGTATCAGTGGACGGTCCACAGAATTGAAGTACAATGTTCCCTCTTTTTACGATCCATACTTAAAATTGTGGGAAGGGAAAAAAGATAATTGAGAGAGAAAAAAATTAAATAGATTGGACTATGTGGAGTGAACTGGGCCAAATATTTTTTGGAACTGTTCAAGTTATGGTCGTATAATTCCGATTCTAATTTCATGGAGAGGACTGTACAATTATTTATAATTTGACAATGTAATGGAACAAATTTTAATGGTCCTCCACACAAAAGAGATTTTTAAATAAAACACACACACAAACAAGAGGAGGAACAAAAGGGGGAGAAAAATACCGTAACATGAACGAGGTTTATTTAACGAGGTATGAGAATCACACAAACAAAGCCTCACACACCGAATCACAAAGAACATGCAGAGTGATTCCAGGATGAAACAGGTTTCGACTACAAATGATACCCCTGATTTCCCTTCTCTCTCTTTTTTCCTAATATAATGTATGAGGGATGAGAGAGGAGGGAAAGGAGAGTGACACGAAGGTTGTCACTAATTGTAGCGGAAACAAGGGACCCACATAAAAGTGAAGTAGGGACGAGAGAGAGAGAGTCTGTTTTAAGCAGATGGAACGACATTAATTTTTTCACCTGCATGACATCCCTCAATCTAAATGTATCTCACGCCATATAAAAACTCTATTCAATTCATTTCATGCTCTCCTTATTACTCTTGTTCCTCTTATTGTCGTGGAGAGAGTGTGTGTGTGGTTCTCCCTTGTGTGTGTTTATGAACCTTTTTGCTAGAGAATTCTTTTATACTCTGGACTCCACTGACAGTTTTTGACTTTGATTGATGAAAAATTTCAGAGTTGAAAAAAACAGTTTTTTTGAGAGACTTACCTACGAGACAAATTTTTTTCCGTTTGAAAATCACGGTGGTGAGATCATTAGCTTTAAATTTAGGGTATGTTGTCACATTGAGGGTCAGTTCCAGGTTCACTGTAATAATAGAACAAAAAAACATGAAGAATTGGATCGGGTGAAATGTTTTACACGTAATGTATAATTAACTAGTTAATCCGCCGCCTACGGCGGCGTTTAGCTATTGCAGTTTTAACCGTATGTTAGTAAATGGCAGCTTATACAATTCCAGAAATTAACACTTTTTGAAAGTACTAATTGTACAGATCGTTATAATAGTCCTTATGAGGGATTCACTGGTGACGCTATATCTTTGTACTCTTAGGAAGACTTAAGGGTATACAAAGATTTGCCAATCATGTTCTATTGTCTCATAGCAGACATGTGTAGAAATCCACTTCTAAATTAGAAGTTCTAATGAAATGAAAAATTGTAGAAGTAGCCCTTTCATTCAGTGTCAGCTAAATGTCTTCCTTTTCAGTAGCACTGATAGGCATCCTATTTACTGACCCTGTATACTTACAATAATATCAAAATGGAGAATCTTTTCGTTTTACCAAAAAATCACATTTTTGGCTATTAAATTTATTTTCATATGTACTACAAACAACAATGCTACTAAATACAATAAGACTCCTAATTTAGGAGACACGCTACGCTACTTCAGTGTAATCGGGACATGAAATTAAAGAACAAACAGAATAAATAAATAAAAGTAGTTCCGTAAAATTTTGTTTGTTTTCTGGACTAAAAAGCTGAAAAGGCAAAAAAATGTTCTGTCACCAGTGGGAATCGAATCGAGGATGACTTTTTGTGACGTAAGAGATAAAGAGCAGTGCCGTGTGCACATTTAGTGGCGACTTTTAAACATTTAGAAAAGAGAAATGGGACACTTTAGAAAAGTGTCCAGGGTGAGATCACAGAGGTCAACATATGGTCTCTAACCTCGACAGTGCACGTCCTCACACTATTAGTAAACGATCTGTACAATTAGATTTTTAAAAAAGTTGAACATATCGATTTGTATAGCTGGCCATACATACACGAACCCAAAATATGTATATGATGTGTAGAAAGGAAGAAAGGAAAAGTAGCAAACCTTCAGAGTCGAGGTAGCCTGTGCAGGGTAGGGAGATTCGGAATGTCTCCGGCGTCGTCGGAATGAGACCCTTCGCTGAAATGTTTAATGTCGGCTTGTCCATGGCTAATGAGTCGGAGATTTCAATCGACGAGGAATACGGCAGCTGTGAAAGGGAATCAAAGCAAAATAAATAAATCTCGAAGCCTCAGTCTCCCCTCCACACACACACACACAAATGTTGATGGTGTGTGTGTGTGTCCTGGAAGGCCATGTTAAAAGTCAATCGTAGTGTGTTGTGTGTACATAATGTATTTTTACACAAATTGTTTTAAATACTTAAATATTTACAGTGTATGTGTCTAGTTTTTCCTGAATGCTGAGGTGCGTGTTTGTGTGGTGAGGGGGGAATGGAAGGATCTTTGTTTATTAATTGAGTTTTGATTGGCAGACCGGATGGAAAGTTTGAAATGGAAAATCCAATATAAGTGATCTTTGATAGATCGTAGGATTCAACAGCGGGAAATTACTTTTCATTGCACTCACTCTCTGTATTGATTGGGATTCAATAATGTGTACAGGATAATACAATAATAGAAAGAGGATTTTAATCCACACATGTACATCAGTAGTGTGTGTGAACACGTATAGTCAATAAATTGTTTGGTAGTTGTGAAGATGAAGAACCTGTATTTCAACTCTCTACTACTCCCAAGTCAAAGACAAGACGATTGCTCTTGAGAAGGGAAAAAATCACGGGCAAAGGGTATGATCCGAAAATTGATTATTATTCACTCAGGGATTTGACGTGATGCACGAAAATTCCATTTATTGAGCCCTCAGTCTAATGAAAATAAAAAAGGAGCTCACACAACACACACACACACATTTGTATGTATGTGGGGTAACAGATGGACAAAAAGTAATATCCACTTTACATGACCCTCCAACTTTTTTTTTCCTACATGTGTGTGTGATCGTGTGATCTCACAGCTTTAGAAGGAGTAGCGATTGAAATAGTCCGATTGAATAGTCATGTTGATGTTCTAGTGTATTGGAATGGAGAAATAAAATTACCATGTCAATTCCTTCCATGTCAGATTAGCACGTCCTCAATCCTCCATTTTGAAGAGTACATGAATAAACCTCAACAATTCCATGAGAAAGGCTGATGATGATTGCAATCATATTTGTCACTCTTTTTCTCTCTCTCTCGTTTAATCCTACCCGCTTACGCTGATCTTGCGTAAGTATTCCTGAGTATTTTATTCGTGCCTTCCTTCCCTTCATAACTAATGAGGTAAGTTGATACTGGAAGTATCTGTCATATTTTTATGACGAAGAATAAACTGCGGTGACTGCGTCTTCCTTTACGTCTGTGTAATTTATGTACTGTCATTACATTTCCCACTCCGAAACACACAATGTCATCAGATCTCACGCTCGTAAACATAATATTTAAAATGTCCATTAACTCATTATGCCATCAAAACTTTTTTTACACTCGTAGTCGTACGTACAGGGTGAGTGTGTGAGAGATCATAATTTACAAATTTTTATTGAGGAATATCAAATATCAGGGAATGTCAATGAAAGACGAGCCTCCTCTTAAGCAACTCGGTTGATTCTCCAGAGTAAAAAAATCATTGATAGGATCAGAGATCCATCAGAATTTTATTAAAGTTTGTAGACTTAGAGGGGGAGGAAATTTAAAATTAAAAATGATTAAGTGGCTGTCACATAAAATGAGAGGAACAAGATAAAAACTGCAACATCAATAAAGGAACGGCACTTCTCAATGCAGTTTTCATGTGTTTCACAAACACTCTCTCAAAACACACACACAGTGGGAATGTCAATCAGTTATAAAACTGCATGGAGTAGATGTAAGTTTCACATTAAATTTGATGTTAGGACAAGGGAGAGTGGAGATAAGAAGTAAGTAAGTTGTAAGAAGGGGGAGGAGAGATCCATGAATGACATTACTTTTCATTATTATTATTACTTGTAAAATCGTAAAGTAATGTAGCAAACTACACTGTCGTTATATTCCCCCTCTTCCATTAAATTTAAATGTGCTACAGTTGGAGTTGGAGGGATGAGACCAATGAAGGAGTAATAAAGTTGAATTCCTAATGAATTACTTGTCGACTTGAGAGACTTGGATTTTTTTGAAAGGTAGGAAGGAAGGAGGGAGGGAGGAGGTCGGTGAAGGGAAAATGTCAAGGAGGACAGAGCTCATTAATGCCATTGAGATGGAGAGGAGGATTAGATGAGACGGAATTAGAAATCAAATTCATCAACAAGACAGGGATTCAAGGGAGGAAGCTGAAGCTCTACTTTACATACACACGACACACTCAAGAGAGAGAGATGGGGGGGGGGGGGGGGGGGGGGG